>JAODPA010026791.1:0-12691 GCA_025585075.1 Nepenthes mirabilis
AAGGATAACGAGCCCAGCCCAACTGCGCAGGAGACACACGTGGCGCCCCTCTGGCAAAAGGCGACGAACGCCCTGCAGCGCATTAATGCGCTGCCGAAAAATCGACAAAAAGGAGAAAAGGCCAGCCAATGGAGAGGCGGCTGGCACAGCGCCAAACGGCTCAGCCAGCCGCCCGCAGGCAACCAGCCAATCCACACTTAGGGGAAAACCAGGCGTGGCCGGCAGTGATCAGGGGACTGCCCGCCACGACAAAACAACAGACGACATGACTGGCAGTCAGCGACAACGACTAGAGGTAAGGAAGCCCTTGCAACGGGCATTCAGGTGCCCAGAGTCTAATGGGGAGGAGCCTATAAGAGCTCCCACTCCCCGCAGAGAGAAGGATTCCGATTCGAACTCCAATCCTTACTCCTCTGAACAAACCACACGAGAGAAAGACCTCCAACTGAGATAAGGCACATCTCCTGCAAATGCGAGTAAGCCATTTTCTCTCACGATCACCATCCCCAAGCCTACTCAGGAAGCGGAAAGTTAGCCACCCACTATGGTGCATTATGGAAGCCAGGCCTTCCATTACCTGCTCATTGCATCCACCATCCTAAAACGTACACATCACTCACGTTTTATCAGCATCTACCGGTGCATCGCTCATAGCGTGTGTCATTTTCATTTATTGCGGAAACTTGCTGACTTGAGCGTTGGAGTGGCCGTGGTGGGAGAAATCCTGCCGGACCTCTGACCTCTTGTTTGTTGTTTGTATTGTGTAGGTCCAGGTTTAGAGCTACGGAGACCGGACCCTTTGCCTGACACCACCGCGTGCTTGGGAATCCGTATGCTCCCTAATCTGTACAACAATCGCGGATCCGGGACGCAACATTGGCACCGTCTGTGGAAAACTGACTAAAAGCCAAGTGTCCCTTTCCCACCTCCCTTCTGAAGAAAAGAAAATGGTGAATACCCGAGCACAAGCCAGTGCTCCAGTGATGGAGGTCGCCGCCCAGAGCGAGGATCCCCCCGCCGAGAACCAAGGAGACACTCGTCCACAACCTGACGTCCACCGCTTGGCCGCGGACGTGGGTAACATAAAGCTGGTCCTCGACGCCCTGTGTGAGCACACAGGAACTCCCTGGCCGGGGGCTACCCCTCCAGCATCTCAAGCCTCCTCCTCCAGGAGAGCGAGGCGTCCTGTGGCAGCCCACAGGAGGCGATCCAACCAACACGATAACGCCGCAGCTCAAACGGTCCCCAGCAGAGTCGACCCTGATGAAGCGGAAAGCCATCCCAACCGCGGCGATCGAGGGGACAGCCCTAAACGGCGTAACCCCTGCAACTCGCGCGGCAACGGGAGGTCGACTGCGGCGGGCTCCAACAGCGACCGGCCCATTCACGCGGAGAGTCGACATCCCTGACAAGCTCAACCACACCTCCAGGACCACACGGAGCTCCGCGATGTCATCAACACGCAGAGGGGTGCTGCCGACCCGTCGATGGAGGAGAAAGTCAAAGTGTTGTGGGACATCCTGCATAAGGAGAGTCCCACACAATCCTCCGCTGACCTTCGGAGATCGCCCTTCGCCATGGACTAGCGGACCCAGCCGCTGCCGAACAAGTTCGAGATGCCAGTCCTGGAGGGGTACGACGGAAGCAAGGACCCGATGGACCATCTTAACTACTTTCGTACCCACTTGTCTCTACAGGGAGCGAGCGAGGACCTGATGTGCCAGTGCTTTTCTGTCACCCTCAGGGGGGACGCGTTGCTCTGGTTCCATGGTCTCCCTCCGAATTTCATACGCTCATTCGACGAGCTAGCCGATAATTTCCTAAACCAGTTTGCCTCTAGCCGCAGAGTGGAAAGGCAACCGTGGCACTTGGTCTGCCTCCGCCAGAAGTCGGATGAAAGCCTAAAACGGCTCCTTAACCGTTTCATCACCGAGGCACGACGGATCGTCTAACTCTCTGACGAGCTGAAGCTCAACGCCTTCATCGCCACGCTGGCGGCGGGGGATTTCTTCAAGCACCTGTCGCACCAGCGCCCTCAAACCTTCTGGGAGGCTGAGGCCATCGCCAGGGTGTATATCACGGCCGAAGAGGCCAATGAGGCGAAGCGCCCTGAGAGAGCGGACCGGCTCTCGGAAGCCCCCAAGACAACTGGCAGGCGAAAGAGGGACGGCGACAGCCACCGCTTCCCCGAATGCCGTAAGTAACAATGGCCTCCCCCGGGGCCTAGAAAGGACTACGGGCGAACCTCCCTGACTCCTCTGAACGACAGCCATACCAACATCCTGATGCAGATCCAGGACGAGAAGTTCTTCAAGTGGCCGAAGACGCCGAAAGGTCCCAGCGGCAGTGACCAGACCAAATACTGTCAATATCATCGCTGCCTGGGACACTCGACTGAGAACTGCCGGACCCTACAGTAGGAAATAGAGGACCTGATCTGCCGTAGACACCTCAAGCGGTTCGTGAAGAGTTTGGGGCAGGGACCCGCAACCTCGGATGGTGAAGCCAGCGAGCCTCCGAAGGCCCGCACGGCCGCCGGCGTGGTCAACATGATCTCCACTAGGGCCGTCGTGGACGCCGAGCGTGGAAAGCCGGAGCCAACTTCCCGCAACAAGCGAGTGAGGATAGGGGTTAGGGATGATATCATTAGCTTTAGCAGCGACGACATGGCTCATGTAACCTTCCCCCATACTGATCCCCTCGTTGTATCTGCCCCCGTTTCAGGCGATGGGGTTGACTACCAACTGAAATGAATTTTTATTGATAATAAAAGTTTATAAAATTTACTGTATCTCTGTGCCTTCTTTAAACTTGGATTGAGACGAAGTCAGATGAAAGCTACTGGTGGACCCTTATACGGCCTTGACAATGAGCCAGTCCCTGTACAGGGGATAGTCCGATTGGAGGTCACTATGGGAACTCACCCGCGCTCCGTAACGCGAGAGATGGCATTCCTCGTTGTTGACCTACCGTCAATCTACAACGCCATATTGGTCAGACCCTTCCTCACGACCTTCGGAACCGTGACTTCCATCCCACACCTGAAGGTGAAGTTTCCAACCCTGTGGGGTGAGGGAGAAGCTCTTGGAGATCAGGAGATGGGACGGACGTGCTACTTGTCCCAGATCAACCCCGTGATACCATGCTACCCGGACGAAGACCTCGACCTCCGCGATAAAACCTGCTGTAGCAGGCCCAGTCAGGGGAAGAAACCGAGACGGTCCCTTTAAACCTTTTCGAACCGAAAAGATGCATCAACGTGGGCAGATCTCTCCAACTCAGAGAACACGACCGGCTGATCACCTTCCTTAGGGCCAACTCCGACGTGTTTGCCTGGGTTCCCGCTGACATGCCTGGGATACTGGCCGAAGTAATCATCCATAATTTGGGCCTTGACTCAAGCCGAAAGCCCGTTCGGTAAAAGCGCAGGAACCACTCCGTCGAGAAGTTGGTCGCCATAAGGGAAGAAGTGAAGAGACTCTTGGACGCTGGATTTATCCGAAAAGTTTAATATCCGGAGTGGCTATCCAACGTTGTGCTAGTGAAGAAGAACAGTGGCAAGTGGTGAATATGCGTTGACTTCACCGACGTAAATAAGGCTTGCCCCAAGGACAGCTTTCCTCTCCCCAGGATCGACTAGCTCGTGGATTCCACGTCCGGACACGGGCTCCTGAGTTTCATGGATGCGTATTCTGGCTACAACCAGATTCGCATGCACCCCGAGGACGAGGAGCATACCTCCTTCATGACTGACCAGGGGACATACTGTTACAAGATGATGCCCTTCGGACTCAAGAATGCGGGCGCAACCTGTCAGCACCTGGTGAACAAGATGTTCGAGGCCCAAATTGGACGAAATGTGGAGGTATACGTCGACGACATGCTTGTGAAGAGCAGAGTCGCTAGCGATCACGTCAACGACCTGGAGGAGACATTCCAGGTCCTTTGGCGACACGGGATGAAGCTCAATCCCACCAAGTGTGCCTTTGGAGTGACCTTGGGAAAATTTTTGGGCTTCATCGTGTCCCAACGCGGCATTGAAGCTAACCCGGAGAAGATCAAGGCCATCCTCGACCTGAACCCCCCATGGACGATAAAAGAAGTGTAGAAACTCACCGGGCGAATAGCAGCCCTTTCGCGATTCCTCGCCAAGTCAGCAGAAAAGTACCTGCCCATTTTCAAAGCGCTAAGGGGTACCAAATCGCTGGGATTCAAGTGGAGCGAGGAATGAGACGAAGCTTTCAGAGAGTTGAAGACGTACCTCGCCAGCCCGCCGCTCCTGAGTTCGTCACGGGAGGGAGACCTTTACCTCTACTTGGCAGCGTCACCAGCGGCCCTCAGCTCCGTGCTAGTTGGGAAGCACGAGGGCGTGTAGCGGCCGGTATTCTACGTAAGCCGGGTGCTGACAGATGTGGAGGCCCGCTATCTGCACGCTGAAAGGATGGCGCTCGCCGTCATCTATTCAGCGCGGAAGCTGGGGCCCTACTTCCAGTCGCACCGCATCGTCATACTGACAGATCAGCCGCTGAAGTCGATCTTGTAAAAGCCAGAAACATCCGGACGGTTGGACAAATGGGCTGTCGAGCTAGGAGAGTTCGACATGGAGTTCCGACCTCGGCCAGCCGTGAAGGGGCAGGCACTGGCCGATTTCATTGTCGAAGCCTCCACCCCAGCTCCGAAAGATGCCGACAACTCAGGAAACATGGAAGACCACGATCCTCCAGCGTGGACCCTGAATGTGGACGAGTCGACCACCCAAGCGGGCAGTGGAGCCAGAGTCGTACTGAAGACACCGGCGGATACGGAGATTACATACTCCGTCGCACTAGCCCTCCCGGCCACCAACAACGTAGCAAAGTACGAGGCCCTCCTCGCGGGCCTACGCCTAGCCATGGAATGTTCCGCGCAGTCGTTAGTCGTACGCAGCGACTCCGAGCTTGTGGTCAACCAGGTGAAGGGGAACTTCGACGCGTCAAACCTACAACTAGTGAGGTACTTGGCGAAAGTGAAGACTCTGATCCCTGGGTTTGACCGGTTCGTGATCGAGCATATCCCCAAGTCCGACAATGAGCGCGCTAACCGGATGGCCTAGGATGCGGCTACTAGATCCCTGGAACAGTACGCCAGAGAACCCAGGGAAGTCCTAACCGCGCCAAGAATTGACGCCGAAGACCAAGAAGTACTGTGGGTCGACGTAGGAAGTAATTAGATGACTCCGTACGTGAAGTACCTGACCGAAGGAACCCTCTTCGATGATGCCAACGAGGCCAAGCGGATCAAGAAGATAGTAGGTTGGTACATGATCCTCAGCGGAAGACTGTATAGGCGGGGATACTCCACTCCTCTCCTGAAGTGCCTTACTCCAGAATAAGCTGAGTACGCGTTCAGCGAAGTACACCTTGGACTATGTGGCTCGCACATTGGGGACAAGAACCTCACGTTCAAGGTCATGCAGCAAGGGTTCTATTGGCCGACCATGAAGCGGGACACTATGGAGTTCGTCTGGAAGTGTGAAAGTTGCCAGGTCCACGACCCCATGACGCATCATCCGCACACAGAGTTGCACTGCCTCCAATCCCCGTGGCCGTTCGTGCAATGGGGGCTCGACATACTTGGACCCTTACCTTTGGCTTCTGGAGAGAGGAAATTCCTGATCGTTGGTATCGACTATTTCACCAAATGGGTAGAAGCTGTCCCTCTTACCAAGATCACCGAGCAGAACGTGACGGAGTTCCTCCGTCAAGGTATTGTTTGACGCTTCGAGATTCCTGAGATCGTGATGACCGACAATGGAACCCAGTTTATCGACAAACGATTCACGAAGTACTGTCGCAATCTCTGCATCAAGCTGATCCATACGTCCGTGGCACATCCCCAAGCCAACGGACAGGTTGAGGTCACCAACCGCACGTTGCTGCACGGATTGAAGACCAAACTGGAAGACGCAGGGGGCTCCTGGATTGAAGAGCTACCGTCCGTGCTCTGGTCGTATCGAACGACCCCGCGGGAGCCGACAAGGGAGACACCTTTCAACCTCTGTTTTGGGGCTGAGGCTATGGTCCCCGTGGAGGTGGGGATGCCAAGCCTGCAGGTCGAGTGCTTCGACCCAGCTACAAATGCACAGAGGCTCCGGGAAAGCTTAGACCTGCTCTCAGAGGTCTGAGATTCGACACGACTGCGGATCGCGGCCTATCAGCAGCGCGTCATGCGGTACTACAATAAGCGGGTTAAGGCACACCCTCTTGAAGTTAGAAATCTGGTCATCCGGAACATAGAGGCAGCAGGAAAGACCGCGAACAGGAACAAGCTCTCCCCTGGGTGGGAGGGACCATTCCTCGTCTCCGCAATCCTCCGGAGCGGAGCGTACAAGCTGCGTGCCCAGAACGGCAAACTGGTCCCACGAACTTGGAATGCCGCCAACTTAAGAAAGTATTACCAGTAATGTTACATCAACCCAAGTAAGACACGCACGTGCACCACAATGAATGCTTGAACATGTATGATGTCTTTCATTAATAAAATCACTTTTTCCGTTATCCTACATTTCCATTTGTGTGAATTGTTGACATGCATGACATTCTCAAATCAAAATGATCTAAACTGTCCCTAAGTCGGCAGGACAATCGTCCGTCCATAAAGCAATCCCTTGGCCATGCACCGAGCGGCCCGAGAGTGGCCACAAAGAACCTCGTTCGTGCGGCAGGCAAGTCCGAAAGGACATTCATCTATTGTGGCTCTACGCCAACCGACCTCAGCGGTCAAAACATTAGGCCTGGGGGCTTTCGAAGTCCCCAATCTGCGGCCAGTAAAACCTTAGGGGGCAAGTATCGTAGGCGTGTGGCGATCTTCTTGTGCAGAAGAGAGCACCCTCAGTCTACAATGGTCATGGGCTAGGACCTTTAACTTGGTAATTATAACGCCTTGAGCAGGGGTCACACACCTCCCGCGAACGTACACGACCAAAGCCTAGACCCCGGAGTTCGATTGCCGTGGCCTGAAAACCCGGCTAACCTTTGTTGTGGCTCCACGAGACCTGCGACGACATCCGCCTTATCAGATCGAGCTTCCCATTAAACGCGTGAGCTGCGACGACATCCTATGACGAAGGATGAGCACAGTGCAAGAAGGCGCCTAGATAGGGCCTTGGCGACAATAGCTCTGTGAGCTTAGCATTCAAGTGCGGGGCATGACCCCACAGATCACATTAAACGAAAGTTGTAAGCAACATACCACCTCAGAAGAGAACAAGTGCAAAAAAAGAAAGAACCACTCTTTATTCATTTGCCGGGAACAAGTAAAATACAGGAGCAAGGGACGATGACAAAGGGCAGCCTAACAATCCATAGAAATGGAGACTACTCGGGTGGACATGACGGAGCGGCCTCCTCGTGAAAGTTCCTCAGGTGAGACGCCTCCCGGATCCCAGCGTTCCCCGGATGAAAGACTCCTTCCGGTACGTGAGGAGCCACCAGGGAAGCGATCTTGCGGCACAAGCGGATGTCGTCCCAATACCGAGTCTCCATCAAGAGCTGCGACTCCGATGGAGAAAGCCGACCAACCATGTCTTTGGCCATGTGTGCGTTGTCGTCCTCCATAGCAACGAGAAGGGCTTCCAGTTGCACCACTTTCCGCTGCAAGCACCTGTTCTCCTCTTGCGCTCGTTCGCTATCCTCCCAAAAGGAGGCGACCCGGGCCCTTGCGCTGTGGATGGCCTGCTGCAAGCCCCCGTGGAGGAGGGAGGTCAGCTCGTCAAAAGGATAGGTGTCCCCAGAAGCCTGCAAAGGAGACGACGTTAGAAGAATACCCAAAATGTGCAACAATAGGGAAAAGCCAGATTGAAGCAGTTGTACCTAAGTAGGAGCGGCGCTCGGAGAATGTGCAAGATCACCTGGCAGAGCCCCTACCGGAGGCTCCTCTCCTTCGCCCGCCGGAGGCGAGCTAGCTCGAAGGGTGGTAGCCGTGGGTGCGCTCGGGGGCTCCAACCCCAAAGGCGTCCCAACTGCCCCTTCGCTAGCTCCCGATGCATCGACGACCAGTGCGGCTCCTTCTTCCAATGGTGAAGCCGGGTCCACAAAGATCCCACCCTCGAGATGGGCTCCACAAATATAACAGTCGGCTCCGTGGGTCCCTCTGTCTCTGACGTCGGTGCAGGTGCAGGTGCAACTGAGCGCGACCCCTCCGGGTCATCAAAGTCCAAAACATCACCCGCCATTTCCGAGGCTGTATCCACAAACACCTCAGCAACGGAATGAGCGAGAGTCCCCCCAGTGGGTTGAGACTCCACCTCATAGACTTCGAGCATGGCTAGCCCCGTGGCCGAAGTCGACGACAGTCCGGCGGTCTCCCCCGGTGTCCCACGCTTGTTGCCGCCTTCAGGGCCGGACTTCAAACCTCGACTGAAGGATTGGCAGCTTGTCTTTGGGACCTCCGCGTTGAAGTCCCTCCGGCTTCCCTCAACCTCTTTAGGGGGGCCTCAACCTCTTCATCGTCCGAGGACGACTCTAACAATGAGCAGCTCTCCTCGTCGTCCCCTCCAGATGAACGGGGCACGGTTGCACCCCCAAGTTCTCTCTTGCCAAGTCCAGCGGCTTTCCACCCTGACGGAGGCCCCCACTTGGAGGCCTCGAATGTGATTGGCGTCAAGAAGTAATCCTGGACGGAGAACTTCGCCTCCTCAGACTGGATGGCGGCAATCAACTCCGCCGCCTCCACAGCGTCCTCTGCCAGCGGCTTCTCCAGGAAGAATCCCGAAATCGGGCCTCACACGCGAGGAACCTCTGAATCAGAGGGCTCTTACAGAAAGAAGAATCGATCCTTCAAGCCCTTCATCGAATCGGGATTGGTTCCCCGAAAATGGAAACCCGTCTTGGGCGACATCGACACCCAGTCCTCCGACTGGGTGAAATGAACAATCAGTCTGACGGCCTTGGCGTCGAAAGAGCCGCCATGGAGGTGAGCGAAGATGCACAGGGACACCAAGTAACGCAAAGCGTTGGGATGAAGCCGCGCCATTGGAACTCCCAACGCATCCACCAACGTGTACAACATACACGGCATGGGATAATGGAGCGCCCCTCTCAGGTGGTGCTCGTAGACTATAATGTAGCCCGCCAAGGGGTGCTGGCTCTGTCCAAGGTGCCAGGAGCACGGTAACTCCAGTCGCTGGGGATGCCGTAATCGACCATAAGGGCGGCGATAGCACTCGCCGTCAGAACGGATTTCGTATTGTGAACGCCATGGCGACTCGCTCGGGGAGCCTGGGAAGAAGAAGAACTCTCTCTCTTTTTTACCATGCCTCTCTTTCTCTCAACGCAAGTCAACTGCAGGAAAAATCTCAGCAAAAGGAATAAGCCATCCTGACTGGTTTAAATAAGCAACGAAAGGCCAGCAGGCAGGAAACCTAAGCGACGCCCACCGCAGAAGACTGGGACACGTGCCGACTTTGTAGCACATCGCAGGGCCCAAAGTCACCCGCAATCATGGCCAAGCACCAGACTGACAAGCACATCGCCTCAATCGTCTGACAGGAATCCACACTGGTGCCTCCACATTAAATGAGGGCTCACGATAGTGAGGCCCACTAAGGGGTGCACGGGAAGATAAAACGAAAGATGGAAATCCAGGAACGAATAGTACAAAAGACGAATCAGTACGACAAAACAACAAATTTTATTGCAACGGCAAATTTTGTTACAACGGCCGTAAAAAAAAACAAAAAAAAGAAGAAGAGATAAAGGCAACAGCAATAATGGTGGCTATCTGTTAACGATCCAAACAGCCTGTGGAGGAGCTTGGGGCGTGATAATCCACCAGCTGCTCGCGCGTTCGGGCGTTGAAGTTGCAAGAGTCTAAAACGCCGACTCGGAAGTTCGAATCCTCCAGCAAGACCAGTCTCTGACTAAGCCTGATAGCGTCACGGTAACTCCTCTCCAGAGCGGGATTTACTCCCTCCGGCCGAAACCTTGTCCTCAGCTCTGTTCGCAGCCTCGCAACCTCAGCCCCATGTTGTTGCCGCAGCTGCTTGATCTCCTCTTCAGGGGGAAGTATGCGGGCCTGAGCCGCCACGTTGGCACCGACGAGGCGTGAAGCCCTGGCCTCCGACTCAGCCTATACGCCCTCTAGATGCACCACGCGAGCCCTCAACTGCTCCACCTCAGCCGCTGCAGCCCCCGTGCATGCCTCCTCTCTCTTGAGTCCTCTTGAGGCCCGTCGGAGTGGGAGATCCCCCCTCCGTGGATTGCATTCCTGGGAGGAACCGAAGCCTTCGACCCTCTCAAAACCCGAAGGTACACGCAGAAACCAAACAGGACCCGCGACCGTGGCTTCGGAGTGAGCCCTTCCTGGAGCGTCGGCTCCTGAAGCCCAGGGAGTGTGAGAGCCAAACTCAGGCTCGTCAGAAGAACGCTCCGATTCGTAAGAGGAGTCCTCCATCAACCTCGCAGTGAGAAAACTCACACGGAGAGAGCAAGCAACTGTTAAGCACGTAGGCGCGAGGAAATGCAAGGTTCCAGAACAAAAATGGCACGTTTAAATAGACAGACTCGTCCCTCGAAAACGGCGACGTTAAGAAGACAAAGGGCGCCAGAGCTTAACCAACGGGTGCCCCCCACGTGGAAGGTCCGTGAAGCCTCGCGCGTTTCCTAGACGAGTCTTCATGACGCAACGCCTCCTAACCACGCAAGCATTGAATGCGCCAGTCACATTAGGGGACGTGACCACCAACAGTGACCCCTCTGTTTTCGCGGAGTTGGACGCAGATAGCCTGGGGAAAATGCCCAGCAAAGAAAAGAAGCACAC
Source organism: Nepenthes mirabilis (assembly GCA_025585075.1). Lineage (NCBI taxonomy): Eukaryota > Viridiplantae > Streptophyta > Magnoliopsida > Caryophyllales > Nepenthaceae > Nepenthes > Nepenthes mirabilis. The sequence goes on from JAODPA010026791.1 coordinate 10,798, forward strand.
ACAAAGAGAAGGAGAAAATGAAGGCAAAAGGGCTACTTCTTTTATTAATCAATGCTTTCTTATAAAGTACAAGATCTACAGCTATAATACTGCGAGAAAGACGAAGGAAGACGACGGTGCGAGGCCTCGGGTCCCTCGTGACGACCCCAGATGAGCTTGGAGAACGTGATCTACATGAGATCCCCGTGGCCAGGAGCCGTCGGTAGTTCGCCAGACGAATGGAGGCAGTCACGAGGAGCACCCCGCCAAGGTGAAAGTCACCGAAACGCTATCCATCAGGGTGGGATCACCACCGAGGCCGAAAAGCATTCAGAGGAAGTAGGGGAAGCACCCCGCGACTTCCTCGCTGGGTTTCTGGCCTCTCCCTCTCTGCGGTCTGTGCTCGAGGTCAGCGGTTTGGAGAGCACGAGCAGCACCCTCCGCCGGCGGGAAACATCCCCGCGGAAGTCCCGCCAAGGCTCTACCCCGCATCAGGTGAGCCACAGCCCGAGGAGAGGGTGCACGACGACAGCAGAGTGGCCGAACCACTCCCGTTAGCACGAGGAGCGGGTTGCAACACGGGAATTAGAACGGTCTTCATCAAGGACTTCGAGCATCCAACTAATTCATCCAATTCCTTCTCGAACCCCCGCCGAGGGTGGGGTGAGCCAGAATCTTCTCATTGCTTCTCCAAAGGTTGCCAAGGGATGTGCTCCACCTGCTTGGGTGCCCCCTATTTATGGACAAGATGGGAGTCATTCTCTTACCCAGCACAGCACGCCTACTAGTAGACGTCTTTCACGGAATAGGAAAGACCCCTAATCAGACGCAACCCTAGACGTGTAAATCTTACCAGTCAGGGTGACGAGTCGCGGAAACGTCAGAAAAGCCTGCGCAATCTCCTGGGGAAGGCACGAGTCTAGAAAAAGACAAAGGGTGGCGCGGCACGGGAAAGGCTATGAGGACATAGAGTGGACCCAAGGAACATGTCGGCCCAGGCATGGTGGGCTAGTATTGGGTCCCATGTCGAGGCCCACGAAGGACGCTAGAGCCCGCGAAGGACAACGAGCTCAGCCCAACTACACAGGAGACACACGTGGCGCCTCGCTGGCAGAAGGCGACGAACGCCCGAAAAACCGACATAAAGGAGAAAAAGCCAGCCAATGGAGAGGCGGCTGGCACAGCGCCAAACGGCTCAGGCAGCCGCCCGCAGGCAACCAGCCAATCCCCGCTTATGGGAAAACCAGGGGTGGCCGGCAGTGCTCAGGGGACTGCCAGCCATGACAAAACGACAGACGACATGACCGGCGGTCAGCGACAACAACCAGAGGTAAGGAAGCCATTGCAACGGGCATTCTGGCGCCCAGAGTCTAATGGGGAGGAGCCTATAAGAGCTCCCACTCCCTGCAAAGAGATGGATTCCGATTTGAACTTCAATCCTTACTCCTCTGAACAGATCACACGATAGAAAGACCTCCAACTAAGATAAGACACATCTCCTATAGACGCGAGTGAGCCATTTTCTCTCACGATCACCACCCCCAAGCCTACTTAGGAAGTGGGAAGTTAGCCACCCACTGCTGTGCATTACAGAAATCAGGCCTTCCATTACCTGCTCATTGCATCCACCATCCTAAAACATACACATCACTCACGTTTTATCAGCATCCACCCGTGCACCGCTCATAGCGTGCGCCATTTCCGTTTATTGCGAAAACTTGCTGACTTGAGCGTCGGAGTGGCTGTGATGGGAGAAATTCCGCCGGATCTCTGACCTCTTGTTTGTTGTTTGTGTTGTGCAGGTTCAGGTTTAGAGTTACGGAGACCGGACCATTTGCCTGACGCCACCGCGTACTTGGAAATCCGAAGGCTCCCTAATCCGTACAACCGCGGACCCGGGATGCAACAAAATATA
>JAODPA010026801.1:0-12692 GCA_025585075.1 Nepenthes mirabilis
TAATTGTTATCGTTTTGTCTATCATCCTTTTATCATTCGTTTGAAATCCTGGCTACCTTTTCCTTCATTTTTTGTCTTGCAACCATTTGTCCGACTTTTCTTTTTCAATTTGACGCTGTTCAAATTAATCCAAATTCGCAACCCGTACTTGTTTGACTGCTTTCGGATGTATGAGTTCAATACTTGTTGCTACATCGGCAACAGCAGTTATGACTGGCTCATTGCTCGTTCGCTCATCCTGGCAAGAAGGCTTGTCGGCAATATTTGCAGAAGTATTACTGCTTCAGTATGGTGTGCCCGAAGTATTGTAGTGGCCGCTATAGTAGGGGACACTATTACAAGTTTTCACATGAGATGTTTGAATACTAACTCTATTCGGCGCGGTACCGTATAGAGGCACATAAAAATGGAAAAAATGTAAGCAAAAGCTTTGTTTCTTTACACACTTTCCTTGTGAGTCGAAGATTTTGCTTTCACAGCAAGAAGACTCCGGAAGTTGTGGGGAGCTGTTGCGTCCTGGATCCGCGGCCCCCAGGAGGAAGCTCGTTGATGAGGGGTGTTCCTGAGTCTGGAACCGCGAGGTCCAGTCGGAAGCGTTGGTTCCGGGCAACACAAGTATTTGCGGTGTTGGACACAAGAGGAAGATTGAGACCAGATTTTACGTGGGAAACCTCCTCGTGAATGGGGAGGAAAAAACCACGAGACTCTAGGCCTGTTTAAATGCTTCATTAGATGGGTTGAAGTTTTTACAAAGTACAATTGTGAGGGTTAACCCCTTCCTTATATCTTGTTTGATGCTTCTTACGTGAGAGGATTCTCTCGTGGGGGGAGCTTCTATTGCTTTTTCTTTTCTTTTACAGGGCGGTCTCAGTGAGAGTGAGAGCTTTGCCCAGAGGTGGAGGTGCTCTCCCTTCGAATGGAGCATTGCTGGGTATTTATAGTGAAAAATGGGCAGTTGGGGGGAAGACACGTGGCGCTTGCTGGATGGCCGACAGGCTGTCCTCTGGTCCCCCAGCTGCACTTATGACGGCTGGCGTTGTCAGAGATCACGCGGCTAGCGCCGCTGGTAGGCCTGCATGTGCAGGGTTTGAATGACAGTCTCGATTTGACTAGGTGTGCACTGTTGAGACGACGACTGGCAGTGGTTGCAGGTTTGTAGGGAACCGGCGAAGTGGCCTAGCTGGCGCCCCCGGCCGTGAATGAGCAGTCCTCGTCCGGGCACTTGGGTGTCGCCAGCATGTCCTCGAGCCTCCTTATGAACGGACTGGACTTCTTTGGGCTTCTCGTCTGGGCCGCTTTCTTGGGCCGTGCTTTTATGGGCCCTTTCATCGGGGCCCAACAGATTCTAAGAACATCTTATATTAGTTTAGTAAAGAGGAACTGTGGAATTCTCTCCGGATAATATATAATGAACATTTTTCATAATTTTCTGTAGCTTTTTGGCATTTTTTATTTTCATTGGGTTTAGATTTCCACGATTTTATTTTATGCAAAGCAAATAAAAAATACATTTCATAAAATTTTATAATTTTCCATTCAATAGAATTTCTCTCATTTAAGGTTAAGCCAATAACATCTCGTTAGCACATCAGAAACACAGCTGTTTACACCGTGAAGCATCGACCTCGGCTGGACAGTAAGGACACTTGAAAGACTTTATGCTGCTCTTAGAAAGCTTCACAATGGACTGCCTGCACAGCGCATGCCCACACGGCATCAGCATTGCAGGATTCTCGTCAGTCGCCTGCTCCCTACTCACTGGGCATACAAACACTGTATGGAATTGAAACTCCCTGCCCAAATCCACCGGCACAGGCAGCTGCTTCATAGACTGCCATTCCTGCTTCTTCCCTGCCATTATGCTCGTCAGCCTGAGAAGTGTTGGAAGCCCTTGAGCAGCAGCCGCCACTGTCACACTCAGTGGGTCCTCGAAAGACTCTCCCAGAAGACTGCAGAACTGCCGAGCAACCTCTTCAGCCAACTGGTCCCAATTGGCTAGAGACAGCACGTCAAAATATGGGGAAGAATCGAGTTTTCCAGCCCACAGTAAACATGCCATCAGCTTCTGAAAAACAGCCATGTGTGCCAATGCAAATGGCTTGATGAAGGTTTTAGCATACATCAGGGCTTCCTCTCGACCTCGTCGCTGGAGGATTTCAACGTACTTCTGTCTGTGAAGTTTAAGCTCGAGATCAGACCCATTTCGTTTAAGTTCATCGCAATTCGCAGCAGCCCATTTCAGGGCAGGTTCTAAGTTGCAGGATTTCAGGGCGTCAAGAATATGGTACAGTTCGATAAAAGGAGATTTCATTGCAGCAAGTTCTTCATTCCCGGCCTCATGTATGAAGCTGTCACCAACATCAAATAAGCCCTGCCTATATAAATGGCTGGCAATTATTTGATTAACAGTTCGAATTTCGAAATCCGCATTCCTATAAGCTTTTGAGATATCCGGGTTAAAGGATTTCTCCAGTTGCTTTGTATACTTGCTCAAAGCTATATTTAGCTCCTTCTGGGTGCCTTCGAACTGGGTGATTGGAGATACTTCCTTTAACTTAGATTTGAGTTCTACAAGAAGAGACTTAGCATCATCAGCTGCCTGTAATTTTACCAGAGCGTGTCCAATTTCCCAGCCTATCTGATCTATTGTTTCGTCATGCTTGGAGGAACACAACTTTTGCTTCTTTGTAACTTGATCGAATGCATCCATAACAATCTTCAGCTCCATTCAGTGCACGTAATCCAGACTCACAGTAGCTGTTATCTGGCAAATCTTCAAAGAAAACAAATACAGTGCATTTTCAGAAGGTGAACAGAACTGCCATTAGCTGACTACCGATTCAGAGAGTTTATCAGAGAGTATAAAGTGAACAGTGACAGAAAGGAAGATACAATTGTGAACTTCCTCGAATCAAGACCAAATATAAACACTCTCAATGCCGGTCACATTTTTCACCAATTAACATCAACAATCTACCACAATAACGTCTATATAAGGATAGAGTCAGGATTCATCATTTAGGTATACTTCGGAGGTACAAAACTGTCTCTGACAAAGAAAATATTCACCTGGAAGTACTACCAATCAAAAATGACTTGGAAAATGTGCTGATACGAAATTTTTAGTGAAGAAAAGAAAGGAGATCTTTTTCTTTTTTTTTTTTTTTGGGTGACAGTCACTTTTTTCTCTTGTAACAAAATTGTGAATCACATCTGATAGTAATGATTCAAATGATTGATACTTGAGATTTATTTTCTGTTAAGTCAACCAAACCACACTCGCGAAGAAACATCCAAAACTAAATATCACCATCCGACAAAACCATGTCATCATCACTCCCTTGACCTCCAATTGGTACCCCCAACCTTGTTTCAGGATGCATTAATTTTAAATCAAGATTTGCCAAAGATGTTAGATTAAAATTGAACGTTGGAATAAGTACAAAAACTGTGAACACAGAACAAGAAATAGTGTCTGGTGGGGTTCACTAGAGATAGAGTGTGTGCATATGCGCGCACGGACGAGTGAAATTGGATGGAAGGTGATGCAGGGGATAGCAGCTGTTTGGGGAAAATTATCTTGTTACTTGGTAGTATTTTCATTTTCCTAGATCAGAGTCTTAATTGTTAAATCCTAGTCAAAGCAGTCTCAGAAATAGCAATTACGTTGCTTTACAAGTTTCATCTTGGAATTATGTTTAGCTATCTAATTAGTGGAAAAAATGTTGACGATGGATATTGTATCTAACGGCCCAAGAAAATCAACCCAAAGTAACTCTAAGCTAAGGCACAAGTTTCAGTGGCCCAAATTACCTGCGCAGCCCATTTCAGCGGATATGTCCGATGGCCTTAAGTGGTTTGATCTTGTGATAGAGATGGAACCAATCTAACGATCGAGACGATTTCCTATTCTTATTTCAAAGTAACGGCCTCGGGCATTGGTTGAAACCGCTGGTTGAGTTAAACTTTATCCATTGGACAGTTTTCTAAACGGTTGACAAAAGAAATCAACCATCTACCAACCTCTATAAAAACCCCTACTTTCTAATAGGAAAACGGTTTTCATCAAGGAAAAGGCAATTTAAGATGCCAAGAGTGCATTCTCTTTCTCTTTCGCTTAAATTAAGACGCCTTTATAAAAGCGCAGACTCTCAGACTAAAAACATACCTATCTTACATCCTCTATTTTTTCTCTCTTTTAAGAAAAATACTGATTTAAGTATCAAATGATATATCGGAAGGCGAGTCCCGTCAATTTTTTGACTGTATTTTTTATTGCACAGAATTCAAATTTAAAACGTACAAAAACCGAAAGCCACCTCAAGCACGACGAACAAAATTTGGTCCTCCATATCCATACAACAATTCGAATCATCGGATGCATCATTGGCGCTGTCTGTAAGAAGACAACTAAAAGTCTGATAACCACAATCCTAATAACAACATGATGAACACAATAGTACAAATAAGTGCCCCAGTCAAAGACGCCACCTCATGTGGTAATTGCCCACCAAGGGGCAATCGGCTGGATGATCATCCCAATTTTTGTATACATGAACTTGCAATGAGAATGGACTACATTTCTAAGGTCGTCCAAACTATATGCACCCATCTTGATGAACGGCCGAAGGGGGCTCCATCTTCCGCCTCCCAAACCGCAACCTCTAGGTGAAAGAGGAGGGGAAGAAAATGCCTGGTAGATAAGCACTAACGGCCTGAAAATCTTAGGACTCAAGCTACCTCAAACAATAAAGTTCCGACACGATTGGAGGGTCGTCTCAATTATAAGACCCAGGAGGATGGCCCTAAGAAGTGAAATTCTCGTTATTCCCGAGACGATAGGGAAGTTACACAGCAGGCCAGAACCTCGCACGATGCGCCCCCTTTGAGAGTTGTGAACCGCCCGGCCTCTTAGGCTTAGCAAAACCATTCGGAATTGACAATCTTTCTCAATGAGAAGAAAATAGTTGTTCCTCAAATTGAGGAAAAAGTTGAAAAAATATAGCAACAAGTTTTTGGAGGAGATGTCGGAGGACAAGCCATTAACTTGCAGAGATCTCCATTCACTATGGAGATTCGAATCCATCCACTCCCGCATAAGTTCAAAATGTCGACCCTGAATCCGTATGATATAAGCACTGATCCTATGGACTATCTAGACTATTTCTATACTCTTCTAAGCTTCCAAAGCTTAGATGAGACAACAATGTATCTATAATTTCCCTTGACTCTCAATGGGGATGCTCGAGCATAATTCTATCGGCTTCAGCCAAACTCTGTGAGGTTCCGATTTTTAAAACATTATGATTAGAAATAATTAAATTAATATAATCAAAATTAGGGTTAAAGTACGCAGTAAGTTAAGCATCGGAAGCAAATATGGATGTGGGAGGCCCAGCGCTTGAGTGGTGCCCAAGGCGCACCCAAGGCGCATTTGGCAGAATGGTCACACCTGAGGCATGCCCGAAGCGTGCCCGGGGCGTATTTTCCATAATGATTGCACCCGATGAGCACCTGAGGCACGCCTGTGTGCGTTTTCCAGAACAGTCGTACCCGAGCGGCACTTGATGCGTGCTGGAGCGCGGTTTCTAGAATACCCACACCCGAGTAGTGTTTGAGCACCGGAGTGGTTATAAGGTGCCACCTGCTCCTTTTTTGCCATTTTTGTGAGATTTTGAGCAGGAGGAGAGAGAGAGGCGAAGGAGAAGGGAAGAAAAGAGAGAGAAGGCGAAGGAGAGGTCCCGAGAGCTTGAATCCAGACGATCCGAGTAAAAAAACTAGTAAATTGGGCCAAGGTAAGTGCATTCTAAGCTTTCTTTTTCGGTTGTTGTTGTTTATTCTCATTCATTTTGAGTATTATTATTCTAATACTCATTCTAATTGGGATTTTGAAGTAAAAACATGAAAAATGTGCATATTTGTTGCTTTTCCATATTTTTATAGCAAGATTTGTCGAAAACCACCGTTTATTTACTTGTATCTTAAATATATATGTTATAAAAATTTTCTCTCCATATTTAGAGGCTAAATATTATATTTTCATATAGTTGTGCTTCAAGTTTATGAGTTTTAAATGTATTCCATGTTATTTATGCTTGCTTAAAATATATTGTANGGATATTTTATTTTATCTATATTATTGATGAACTATCATGATAAAGAAATGGCCATGGGAAAAATGTGCAAGTTCTATGGAAATGAATTATGGAGAAATATTCTGCAATTAAGTTAAGGACTTATAAATTGTTTTCTAAAATGGTGAGAACCAAGGATATATAGATTTAAGAGCAGAATTTCCTAAAAAATTAAGAAGTTAAGAAACTAAACTAAGGAATGTTCATCGGATAGTATATTTTGGCATGTCTTAATATATTATAATAGAAGATTGATATTTGATAAGGACCGCTTTACGGCTAAGTCCCCGTCTATAGGGCTATACGTAAACTGCCCGCCTCTGGGTCTTGAATAAGACAAGGTTTTTGATTGTGTATAAGCAAATACAATCCAAATTTCGATCGACCGCTCCTTTAGTCAATAAAGTCTACTGGCCATGATCTCCAACGAAAATAAGTTTTCAGCACGATTTAATGAATAAGAAAATGGAAATGGATTTGAAGGAATTTAAAATGTATCAAGAAAGTATTTCTTTTCTAATCATGTTTTATGATTATTTATTCGCCTCTAATCCTTCTGATATGTACAAATTTGTTTCAAATATAAAATATGCATGTTCCTTAATATATATATATATGTCTTACTGTACATTTGACTCACTTCTTACTATTTTTGCTAACCCCTTCAAATGACCAACACGCGTTTTTACCTGACGAGTAAGAATGAAGGATCAATGCCTAGTTTTATGGCTTGGAATATTGTATGATGTATTTTAGGCATTGTCTTTTGTATTTTTGGTACAGTAGTGATTCTTTTGGGTCAGAGAACTGTACATTATTTTGTAATTAAGAAAGTAGATGTATACTTTAGTTGAAATGTGGTATATATTGGATTATGAAATGTTTCCACAGGTTTGATGGCAGTTGTAGGCATCTTCCCAAATTAGGTCCAACAAGGTGACATGTCTTGAATTGTTGTCGGAGCCATAAGGTTGTGGCATACTGTGGATCCTGTGTATATATAGATGTTCATTTCGATGAATTTTTATAGTATGATTTGTATTTAGTTTGACGGACGTTAGGACAAGTGATATTCTGTAGTCGGTTCATTATAGATAGTATCGGAGAATGGTTCGGGAGATGCCTTATGATTTTGGTTGATTGACTTTGATTTGAGGTTTAAGCTAACCTAATTAGACTCGAAGAATACGTCAAAATCCCTATTTAGGTAGTTTTGTTAGATTTAGTCCAAAAATCTAATTCCATTACTGATGTTATGTTGATAGGGATTCAGAATGTTAGGCCGATGAAGAAGCTCTAGAGCCGACTCTCATCCAAATAGGGAAGAGGAATATCTGAACATCATGGGAAGAATGGCTAACATTATGGAGATGATGGCCCATGGACATTGCCATCCTAAGCTAGCCCCAGTCCCCGCTCCAACTCCAACAAATCTGAGAGTTACAGCTTATGACTGATTTAACAATGAAAGGGAACTGGAGTTCTTAGGAGATCCAGACCTATCTAAAGTAGAGGTGTGGATTAGGAGAATTGAGAAGATTTTTACCGTTATTTGTTGCCCGGAAGAAAATAAGGTGACTTTTACAACATACAAGTTGGAGGGAGAAACTGACCACTGGTGGTCGATACAGAAGAGAGCTATGAACATTGATGAGGACCAGATTACACAGGAAATGTTCAAGGAGGTGTTCTTTAATAAGTATTTTCCGACTAGTTTGCGAGAGTAGAAAGAGGAGGAGTTCTTATGGCTACAGTAAGGAAATCGGACCATAGCCGAATATAAAGCCAAATTCACAAAATTGTCCCAATTTGCCCCACACATAGTTGATGACCCAGGCAGAAAAGCCAGGAAGTTCAACTCCGGGCTGAGGGACGACCTTAGGAAGCAGCTAGTCACGGACAAGCTGCGTAATTATGGGAAGATTTTAGACTGGGCTCTTATATTCGAGGAGTTAGAGCGAGAGTATTTTTTGGAAAGAAAGTTAGGAATCGCAGAGGCTAAACTACTAGCCAAGGTTCGGGATCAGGAGGACCTCCTAAAAAGACAAAATCAGAAGACAAAGGGAAGAGGAAGGCGGAGCAACCAATAGCACCAAGTCCGCCGGTGACTACTAATACATGTAATTATTGCGGGAGGTTCCATAGAAGAAAGCCATGCTACAAGCATTTAGGAGCTTTCTTTAACTGCAGCAAGTCTGACCATATGATTAAAGGTTGTCCCATTCCTAAGAGGCCGGTGGAGAAGAAGCCAATTGTTCCAGGGAAAGCCTTTGCAATCACGACCTAGGATGCAGAGGCGTCATTGAATGTGGTAGAAGGTACTATCACTATCTTTAATACTCCTATACATGTTCTTCTAGATTCTGGATCAACTTATTCCTTTGTGTCTCCAAGATTTGTAAGTAAATTGTTGTCCCCTCCAAAAATTTTGAATCATATTTTGATTGTTTCTACGCCCTCGGGATCGTCTGTGATTATAGATATCATGTATCCGAGGTGTGAAGTCTGAATTAACAGGTTGCAGTTGATGGTGGATCTAATTTTATTGGAAATGCAAGATTTTAACGTGATTTTAGGCATGGATTAGCTGGCGAATTATCACACCAGAGTTGACTGTTTTCATAAGCAAGTTCACTTCGCCATTCCGAGATGTGAACCATTCTATTTCCAAGGCATGGCACGAAAGGAACCACCTTATTTCATTTCGGCTTTGCACGCTCATCATTTGATGGATTCCAGATGCCAAGCCTAACTAATTTATGCCTGCATGGTTGGAAGTTATAATGTCCCGACTAAGGATATCCCGATAGTTAGCAAGTTTAAAAACATCTTTCCCAAAGAATTGCCTAGGTTGCCACCCAATCGGGAGATTAAATTTGTGATTGAGGTTGTTCCTGGTTCGGCACCAATATCAAAAGCACCATATAGGATGGCATCTGCCGAATTGAAAGAATTGAAATAGCAATTGCAAGAGCTCCTAGATAAGGAATTTATTCAACTGAGTGTATCTCCTTGGGATGCCCCGGTACTGTTTGTCAAGAAGAAGAATGGATCATTGTAACTTTGCGTTGATTACTGGGAGCTGAATAAGATTACCATTAAGAACAAGAACCCGTTGCCAAGGATTGATCACCTGTTTGCTCAACTGCAAGGAGCGTAGGTGTTTTCAAAGATTGACCTTCGTTCAGGTATCACCAGTTGAGAATCAAGAAGGATGACGTAGCGAAGACGACCTTTCGGATGAGGTACGGGCATTATAAATTTCTAGTTATACCTTTTGGGTTGTCAAATGTCCCCGCTGTTTTTATGAATTTAATGAATCGGGTATTTCGACTCTACTTGGATAAATTTGTTGTTGTGTTCATTGATGATATATTGATTTATTCGAAAAGCTATGATGAGCCCCATATGCATTTGAGGAAAGCATTCCATATGTTTAGGAAGGAGAAGTTGTATGCCAAGTTGAAGAAATGTGAGCTTTGGCTTGAGGAAGTTGTATTTTTGGATCATGTTATATCGAAGGGAGGCATTTCTGTGGACCCGAAAAAGATCGAAACTGTTGTTAATTGGAGCCGACCGTCATCGATGACCAAAGTCCGGAGTTCCCTTGGGATGGTAGGTTGTTATCGGATGTTCATGGCAAATTTCTCCAGACTGTCTATGCCACTGACCCGATTAACAAAAAAAGACGTTAAGTTTGTTTGGACAGAAAAGTGTGAGCAAAGTTTCTAAGAGTTAAAGGACCAATTGACATCCGCTCCGATCTTAACGACTCCAGAAGGCTTCGGTGGATTTGAAGTCTATTGTGATATGAGCAGGACAGGCTTGGACTGTGTTCTGATACAGCATGGAAAAGTAATAGCCTGTGGATCAAGACAGTTGAAAATTCACGAGAAGAATTACTCGATGCACTATTTGGAGCTAGCAGTAGTAATTTTTGCTTTAAGAATTTAGAGGCATTATTTGTACAGTGAGAAGTTTTTGATGTATTCGGGCCACAAGAGCCTTAAGTATTTATTTTCTCAGAAAAAATTGAATACAAGGCAGAGGAGATAGATGAACTATTTAAAGGACTTTAATTGTGAAATCCAGTATCAGCCGCGTAAGAGCAATGTGGTAGCGGATATTCTGAGCCGTCAAACAAGTTACGTGGCTCATTTGAAAATTAAGGAGATGGAGATGTTAGACTGCATGAAGCAATGTGATATCCGAAGATATGCCTAAGAAAATTAGATGATTTTGTCGTATTTTCGAATCCACTCGGAGATATTGAGGCGGATTAAGGAAGATCAGATGAGTAATCCGTTCTTAGCTGATATTGCTGAAAATTTGAACCAAGACTATAAAGTTGATTTTAATGTTCAAGCCGGTGAGTCTTGAGGTTTTGGAATCGAATTTGTCTGCCTAATGTTGAAGAATTGAATGAAGAAATTATGAAAAAAGCTAACTAATCTAGGTATACGATCCACTTGGGGATTAATAAGATATATTAGGATCTAAAAAAAAATGTTTTGGTGGAGGAATATGATGAAGAAAATTGTGACATTTGTGGAGAAATGTTTGATCTGTCAGTAGTCGAAGGTTGAACATTAGAAGCCATTGGTCTTTTGCAACCGTTGCCTATTTCTAATTGAAAATGGGAAGACATATCCATGGATTTCATGTCAAGATTGTCGAGGACACCTAGGAATCATGACGCCATTTGGGTGATTGTTGACTAGCTCACGAAATCGTTGCATTTTTTAGCCATTGGATGACTTGTACGAAGGACCGATTAGCCTGGATGTATATTAATGATATAGTAAGATTGCACAGAGTCCCAACGACTATCATATCAGATCGAGACCTAAGGTTTGTCTCGAAATTCTATGAGAGTTTGCACCACGAGTTTAGGTTGGATCTAAAGTTCAGTACAACTTATCACCCGCAGACGGATGGACAATTTGAGCGAACCATTTAGATTTTGGAGGACATGTTTAGAGCTGCGGTGATGGAGCTGAAAGGCAATTGGGATGATCACTTACCATTGACGAAGTTTGCATATAATAATAGTAACCGGGCGAGTATTGGGATTGCCCCCTTTAGAGCGCTATATGGAAGAAAGTGTCATTCACCTATTCATTGGAAAGAGACGGGGAATAGACGGCTTATGGGGTCGGAGATTGTTGAGGAGGCGTCCGATAAAATCAAATTGATCCATGAAAAGCTGAAACTAGCTCAGAGCCGACAGAAGAGTTATACCGATCGGAGAAGATCAGAGCTAAAATTCGAAGTAGGGAATTTTGTCTTCTTGAAAGTATCGTCGTCGAAGGGCGTATCCATATTTGGAGTCAGAGGAAAGCTGAAACCGAGGTTTATCGGCCCATTTGAGATTTTGGAGAAAGTTGAAGAGGTTGCCTATCAATTAGCATTGCCACCAATTTTGGGAGAGGTGCATAATGTTTTTCACATGTCAATGCTCCGAAAATATGTCTATGATCCTACCCATGTCATTGATTTCGAGCCTCTATTGATCAGTGAGGATTTGTCATATGTCGAAGAGCCTGTGCAGATTTTGAATCGTAGGAACCAAATGCTTCGAACGAAAACGATTCCGTTAGTCAAAATCTTATGGAGGAACCATATCCAAGAGGAGGCCACATGGGAAAAGGAGGATGAGATTCGGAAAAAATATTCCAATTTATTTTGAGGTATGTGTGGTTGCTTGATTTTTCGGATTCATTAATTTTAAGGATGAAATTTCAAACAATGAGAAATATCAAGTAGATATCTTTGCATACTCTTAAGACAACTTTAGATAACATATTGTCTATCTATTTTTAATTGGGCTCATTATTGTCGATGCGTCACTTGTGTCCATGGATGTGCAAACAATATTAGGGTGTCAAAATAATGTTCCCTAACATCATTCTTAAACAATGTGTAAAATATACTTTCTTTTTCACTTACAAAGTCAAGTTCAGACAATCTTTTTGCGCAGAAGATATCAGTAACACGAAAAATGCATATAACTACTGCGGAAGCACATAGTATTGCGTATCCTACTTCAATAGTTTTTCTTATCTCCCCTACAACTTCAACACCAAAAACAATTGACGCAAAGGTACGAAAACCAAACCAAATCAAAGCACAAGCACTCCAATTGCATTCATTTCCAATTACGAAACATAGCAGAATTGAAGACAGAGAAAGCAGTTACCAAAACAGATATGCATATACATACATACATACATATATATATACATATATATATAGAGAGAGAGAGAGAGATGAAGAGAACCTGATTGACGGAGCCTTTCTTCAATGGGGTGACTAAGGATATCAATTGTCTCTCCCTGTGGGTCTATGTGATGGTCAACAAAAATCCCTAATCCTGTAATTGATCAGATTATTCACATTTATTTAGTTGAGTATTGATTGTAAAACTGAGAGAGAGAGAGAGAGAGAGAGAGAGAGATCTTTCGTCTTGCTTTCTGGGGTCTTCTCTTTTAACTCTGTGCACAGTTTGAGAAAGCAGCCATTTGATTCAACTGCGCCAACTGTTTTTCTTCTTCTTTT
>JAODPA010026812.1:0-12693 GCA_025585075.1 Nepenthes mirabilis
ATAATTAAAACCAAGCCAATTTTGACCGATCCTTGATTATTATTTTTTTTTACTTTTTGATATTTTTGTTGAAGGGTTTATTTTACATAATTAATAATTAGACAAAAATAATGTTGCTGAGATATTTTTTTAAAGCTTGCTATTCTTCTAAAAAGAGAAAAAGAAGGATTTAGGCCTCTTGTGAAAGAATATGTCAAATACAATTTGGTAGTTTGAGATAAGAAGCCACAATCATGCCTAGAGACTAATTGATGGCATCAGAGTCACTTTATTTTTATCCGATATTTCATATAACTCTTTAATTAATTACTAAAAATCTTGACCTACCCATTTTAGGCTTGCAGATATTTACTGACTATATTTTAGGCCTATAGATCTCTACCTTACTATATTTTAGGCCTATAATTTTCGGTCATCCCATGTCATTAGCGTCTGTCTATATTTTAGGTTTATAGATCTCGACCTGACTATATTTTAGATCTATAACTCTAAATCATCCCATGTCATTGGTGCTCGTCTATATTTTAAACCTATAAATCTCGACCCGACTATATTTTATACTTGCAGCTCTCAGTTATCTCATGTCATTAACATGCATCTACGTTTTAATCCGACAGATCTCACCCCGATTATATTTTACGCTCGTAATTCTCAGCCATCTCATGTCATTGGCGCCAATGTATATTTTAGGCATACAGATCTCAACCCGACTATATTTTAGGCATAAAGCTCTCTACCATCTCATGCCATTGACTAACAGCCAAACTATATTTTAGACCTGTATATCTCAGTCATCACATGCTATTGGCTTATAACCCAACTACATTTTAGACTTGTAATTCTTGAATATCTTTTATCACATATTGATCCACCCGGGGCCTCGGAATACTACGGTCCTAGACAAATTGACCCATTGGGTTCAGACCACCATGGTCCAACATAAATCAACCCATTGGATCTCGGACCACCATAGTCTCATACAATCGACCCATTGGGTCTCAAACCATTACGGTCCACACATATAATGGCCCATCGGGTCTCAGACCATCATGATCCCTCACAAATCAATCCACCAGATCTCGGACCGCCACGGTCCCACACAATCAACCCACTAAGTCTTAGACCACCACAATCTGCACACAAACTAGCCCACCCGGGGCCTCGACAGTGCTCATACATATCCATAGCTTTAGAAACTATGTGATACTCGAATATTAACAAAGATAGAATTAAATTCTCAAATCAATTGGTAAAATTATCATGTATGTTTTAAGAAAATATGGGGGCTAGCTAAAATGCATGCACGAATTCTAAATTTTTAAATAAAAAATAAAACACATTCAACAAAAAAATAGACAAATGATAGAGTTAAAGGATATTTACCTTAACTTTATACCAAATAGATTTGAAAAATGGAGGCTTTGATCTACCCGAATGTCACTTTCTCTCTCTTCTCTCCACGTTTCTTCTCTCTCCCCCTCCTTTTTTGCATGTGAATGTACAAAAATTGACCCACGGCCCTTTTTATACATGACCTGTGCTCGAACTCTACTCGAGGCTGCTTGAGTGCTGGCCTCTTGGGTTTCAGTGCTCGAGCACCACTCGAATACTATTTGAGCACCGACTATTCTGGGAATCGACGCTTAGTATTGCTCGAGCATGCCTTGAGCATAGATTTTCTAATCCAAATTTTATCAAATTTTTCTAAAAATATCCTTAATCCAATATGTCAAAAAAATTCATAATTAATAAATACTTTCAAATTATATCAAATATGGATTCGGGTGTTACAACTAACCCCTCTCTACTCAGGATCAGGAGAGATAGAAGAAGGGGGTAATTCGAGTTTCTGCTGCTTTACTTGTAATTTTTTTTCATTTTCAAAATTGGGTTTGGTAAGTGTTAAATGTACCATAGATTAGAAAAAGATCAAAAATAAAATCATTAACTTTGGTTCACTACCTTTTTTTACTTTAAAAAGTAATATAGTTGACTAAGAAACTACCATCCAATGGAGCCTTACCTGAGAGAGGTATAATATTTATCTTACCTTTCCTGTGTTGACCTAAATTGTCCTGAAAAGTTAATCATCGGTAGCATTTGACTATTAAAAATGATAGAACAGAGAGTAGAGTATGGGAGATAATTACAAATAATAGATAATTACAAACCAAATAACAGATAATCACAAAAAAATATTAAATAATAACATGAAAATAAAAAGATCAAATGAATGTCAAATTGTTTCCTATGGGTTTGTTTATTATGGGTTTCTTTATGATGTGTACACGCTTTGAATTTTTGGGTGGTGTTACTGTGACCCCATTTGATATATATTGATTGAATATTATAACTTGTTGATTTTATTCTTATTATTTTGATTTATTTAATTGGTTAGTTAGGTCTTTATCTCTCTCTGATCTCATTGCTTAGCTTTTACACGCTTGATTAGCACTATGTTATGTATAATTTTATTTACTATATATGATGCTAATTACTTATTAAAAAAATATAGCATAATTAGATATAAAAATAATCTGCCTCCTCAAAAATTCTTATAACAGACTTGATCAAAATCGAATTTAGACTTAGTAGGGCTAACTTTTATGCAGCAAAACACTACATGAAGTCTTATTTAATAGGAAATAATTCTTCCACTAGTGAACTCACATGTCAAAATCCATTCTGTATCCTCCACTAAAATGGAATGGACCAAAAGAAAAAATAATCAATGATTAGAATAAACACTGATTTTCAAGCTATGCTATGAAAATGGATTGTCAATATTGGTAGAGTGAAGACTTTATCTTTTATTTATAAATATGAAAATAATTTTCTTTCTTTAAGATGCCCTTTTAAGGATAAAACCATATAGGATACCTAATTATTGGATGTGCCCCACATATTTTCTCAAAGTGGACAATACCTCGAAAGGAATGAACTTGACCTTGAACTCAAAAATCGCACCGTTGGTGAAAATTTAATCTAGCACCCTTAATATAACATGGCCACCTCTTTACTAGGGACCATATTATAAGGTAAATTATTTCATATCATTTAAGTGAAGAGATAATCTCCTACTTAGAAATGAAAAATCTTTATTTTCGATTCAAAAAAATTTTTTTAAGGACAAAACTATGAGGGGGAGAGCTAGTGATTAAATGTGTCCCACACCTATCATTAAAGCAGATAATAATTTGAATTTGAATATAACCAATCTCGAAACTTAATACAAAGAATTCTACACAATTTTAACAACCTTTTTTTAAAATTCTAGGAGGGAGTTCAACAGCAATGCATCCATTACAAAATGATAGTACAATATGATGAAATTTACATTTATGTTTTTTTTAACATAAGACACATTAAGAAAAATAAATAACACTAGGGGTCACCTTTGGTTGAGTAAGAGATGGTTTCCTGCATATAAGCAGAAAAGATTCTCTTTCTTTGGGACACCTTTTAAAGAAAGGGCCTTTGAGTTCAACCCAAAGAATCCTTTCTAGATTCAACAGCAATACATCCACTAGTAAATGGCAATTCAATATGAAGAAATCCACATCTAAGATTTTGCATCCAACATTAGAAAAATAATCATCACTAGTAGGCGGAGGCACATAACCGATCAGCTCACAGCAACAATTACCCTTTCTTTTGCCAAGGGATGTCGCTCCAATATGTTGATTTTACCATTCGAAAAAACAAAGGAACCTGCAGCATCACAAATAGTCCGATCGGGATACAAGCTGATAGTGTGACCGGTAGAAATACCCACTTGACTCGATGATCGAGAACGATTGACAAAGCTGCACCGAATGCTACCATCATGGTGGCTATTGCGAGGAACAGAGAAGAAAGGCCGATTATTAGCCTCTTTGGTAATGACTTGAGAAAATCTACCTCCGCATAACGGGCAGTTAGGATTGACAAGAACATGAGGATCGACGTTGTAGATGAGAAAAGCGCAAATGCATCTGAGACGATAAAAACCATAAATGATGTTTTGTTCAAGAAAATTGGGAAGCCGTTATTGCCGTCGTTGCCTCCTGGTACTGTGAATGCTGCGGCAAAGACTACGGTGGCAATGAGAGTCGCTACAAGCATGCAAGAGTTGGCTGTGTCCTTCATCCATTTCTCTCCACTTTCGAGTAATTCTTTGTGCTCCTTCGTGAATAATTCTTGAGCTGTTATGTTATCACTGTTTTGTAAAAGCTTGTAAGTAGGATGGACCAAGTTCTCCACAGCCTGAATAATAAAAACAATCGTTATCGAGTCTACTTGGAATATTATTCAAAATATGAATATGATATTCATACTAGTTCATAAGAAATACTTTGAGTGAGAAATATAAATTGTATGAGTATATGATGAACAAATCTGAATCCTTAAGGGTATATTTGGAATTAAGAAAATTTGAATGAAAAAAATAACCAGCAAAGAAAAAAAAAAAGAAAAGTATTTTCTTTTCTCTGTTTGAATGTTATAAAAATTTATATTGAAAAAAATATGATTTTAGGGGAGGAGAGAATGACTTGAGAAAATCTACCTCCGCATAACGGGCAGTTAGGATTGACAAGAACATGAGGATCGACGTTGTAGATGAGAAAAGCGCAAATGCATCTGAGACGATAAAAACCATAAATGTTGTTTTGTTCAAGAAAATTGGAAACCCGTCATTGTCGTCGTTGCCTCCTGGTACTGTGAATGCTGCAGCAAAGACTACGGTGGCAATGAGAGTCGCTACGAGCATACAAGAGTTGGCTGTATCCTTCATCCATTTCTCTCCACTTTCAAGTAATTCTTTGTGCTCCTTTGTAAATAATTCTTGAGCTGTTATGTTATCATTGTTTCGTAGAAGCTTGTAAGTAGGATGGACCAATTTTTCCACAGCCTGAATAATAAAAATAATAATTATCAGGTTTACTTGGAACATTATTCAGAATACTAATATGATATTCATACTAATTCATAAGAAATGCTTTGAGTGAGAAATATAAATTGTAAGGGTATATAACGAATAAATCTGAATTCTTAAAGGTGTATTTGGAATTAAGAAAATCTGAATGAAAAAAAACAAGCAAGGAAAAAATGCAAAAATAAAAGAAAAGTATTTTTTTTTCTCTGTTTGAATGTTATAAAAATTTATATTGAAAAAAAATATGATTTCAGGGGAGGAGAGAGCTCAGGGAAGAGTTTGAGAGGACGAAGAGCTGTGCTAAGAGGTAGAATTTTAATTTCGTCGGATTTTTTTTTCTTTTAGTTTTTTAGTTTTTCTATTGCTTTTGAATGAAAATGATTTTTCACAAAACATTAATGTTTTTACATCTATTTCCCATACTATTTTTTTTNATGCCTAGCAATCATTTAAAAGGACAGCCAAATAAATAAAACTTTAGCCCATTTTTAAATATTTTTTAGGTGATCTTATCTTATATTATATAAAAAAGTCACTTTTATATTATAAATCGTGACCATTGAATTATATAGTGATAACTCTACTATTGAATTAAAACTAATGTGGCTAAATTCAGCAAACCATGGATGGTAGTACCTAGATCTAACTACATAAGTGCCGAATAGAAGTTGGTGGAATGTTTTACGTGAGGGTCTCATATCTTTCAATTTCAGCTATCAATTTTGATTTACTTAACCCTAAGTACATGCATGTACACATACATAAATTCATATAAGTAATATATGGTACGATCCATACCTTGAACCACTGAATCTCTCTTTGCATTTGTAAAGCAGTTCCTGAAACAGATTTGAGTTTAATAGAAGGTGCCAATCTTGCTACGAAGTGTAATGCGGTTTCGCGCCCATCTGCTATGTGTGAAGCCATCAATTTATTCTGTGCTGTTATATCTTGCATCAGATTAAATATCTTCTCCTGGCGAAATTTGATCGAAATTTGCAGCAAGGTTTCCCTCTTGGCTGTAAAGCAAACTAGATCTGGAAAGAATTCTAGGCATGTTGTCAAAATCTCAACAATTCCTTTTGCTGCAGCATTTGCTAAAATGTTATAATTGAGGAACAATCGAAGCATTTCAAAGCTACTTAGTTCTGAAGCTCTTGTGCAAACTTCTTTTACCAATTGCACAGTGCATTTGTGCTTTTGCTTTTCTTGGTAAAGTTGCTTCATAGAGGGTACTGCAAACTAGAAGTATTAATGTCAAGAAGCTAGACATACAAATATGTGTAGCACAATCATTGATATAAATATCGGTCAATACAATACAAATCAGTTAATATGTATTAGTATAGGGGTTCTCCAATACATGATGATATCGTAATATATTTCTATATCAACCAATATAGTTAATATATAGGTTGTTACTCAAAATATCAGTCGATACAACCCTATCAATTTATAATTTTTATAATCCACTGAATCTCTCTTTGCATTTGTAAAGCAGTTCCTGAAACAGATTTGAGTTTAATAGAAGGTGCCAATCTTGCTGCAAAGTGCAACGCGGTTTCGCGTCCATCTGCTATGTGTGAAGCCATCAATTTATTCTGTGCTGTTATATCTTGCATCAGATTAAATATCTTCTCCTGGCGAAATTTGATTGAAATTTGCAGTAGGGTTTCCCTCTTGGCTGTAAAGCAAACAAGATCTGGAAAGAATTCTAGGCATGTTGTCAAAATCTCAACTATTCCTTTTGCTGCAGCATTTGCTAAAATGTTATAATTGAGGAACAATTGAAGCATGTCAAAGCTACTTAGTTCTGAAGCTCTTGTGCAAACTTCTTTTACCAATTGCACGGTGCATTTGTGCTTTTGCTTTTCTTGGTAAAGTTGCTTCATAGAGGGTACTGCAAACTAGAAGTATTAATGTCAAGAAACTAGACATACAAATATGTGTAGCACAATCATTGATATAAATATCGGTCAATACAATACAAATCAGTTAATATGAATTAGTATAGGGGTTCTCCAATACATGATGATATCGTAATATATTTTTATATCAACCAATATAGTTAATATATAGGTTGTTACTCAAAATATCAGTCGATATAATCCTATCAATTTATAATTTTTATAATTATTTTGCATCCAATATATTCAACATCGATACGACATTGACCACAATCGATACTATACTGATATTTTTATTTATGAGCAAAATGTAAATATGATGTTGGTGTTGCATATACCTAATCCGATAGTCCATTTCCAAAGCAATACTGTCAACTGTTTGACAACTGCATCAGTAACAGAAGAGTCAAATAGTCAGAGAAAGAAGTGAGAGAGGCACAGTAGATGGCACTCCTCTCCTTTTTTTTTTCTCTCTTGGGGGTGGGGTGGCAAATAAGAAATTAATAGATGGCAGAATTTTTCAATAAGCCAAGATACAAAAGACTGGTATTTCATTATGCTTTTAGACAAAAATTTAATTCTTTACATCAGTGAAATGTTCATCATTATTAGCTAAAAAGTATAGACACGAGATAAGACAAAAATACAATACAATACCCATATACAAACACGCAAACATATTTCTACCAAGATTGACTATTTTTTTTTTTTCGAATTCGTAAGGATGTTAGATGATAACATACATTCATACAAAAAAAAATAATGTAACAAGATAAACACAAAAATTTTATACGAAAAATCTTTCTTAATTAAAAAAATATTGATAGAAAACTCTTCATTATATAATGTATGTTTGGTTAAAATAACCCTTTCAAAATTACCTTTAGATTGATCATAAATTTAGGCAAATTGAGTAATAAATAATATATGAACTAAAGTAATAAAATCACTGATAAAATTTTATACCCTAAATGATGAAGACAAAACCATAATTAAAAACCCAAGAATTAGCAAAAATTTCATCTCTTCCCTTTTTCTCTAAATTTAATGCTCAAATTATTTTGAATAAACTCATACTCTTACCCCAAAATAGAGCAAAACTACTCTTAAAAATGAGTCTAGAATTCAAATATTATATTTAGCATCCGAACGCTGAAAGTTATCCTTTAAATGTTAGCAGTTGACATTCAAACGTCACAGGCAAAACTGTATCTGCACAATTCATGGGAAATGCGTACAAGGATCACCTGAAGTTGCCTTAGGTGTGCCTATCACTAGAAATGGCGCCATTCATGAGTTGGGTAGGCATGCCCATTCTATCCAAATTGCACTTATGTATGCATCAAACATGTATCAGATGTCGATCTCCTAAGCCACTTTAATCTTCTATACTAACGAATACATTCACCGAAACTAATGAACTTTTAGATAATCCATTAATTGGGTGTGGAACCCACAAGTGAGTGACCCCAAAAATGTAATAAGTTTCTATAATGTTTTCCTATTAGGAAAAAAAAAAGAAAAAGAANAACTAAAGTAATAAAATCACTGATAAAATTTTATACCCTAAATGATGAAGACAAAACCATAATTAAAAATCCAAGAATTAGCAAAAATTTCATCTCTTCCCTTTTTCTCTAAATTTAACGCTCAAATTATTTTGAATAAATTCATACTCCTACCACAAAATAGAGCAAAACTACTCTTAAAAATGAGTCTAGAATTCAAACATTATATTTAGCATTCGAAATTCAAACGTCACAGGCAAAACTGCATCTGCACAATTCACGGGAAATGCGTACAAGCATCAACTGAAGTTGCCTTAGGTGTGCCCATCACTAGAAATGACGCCATTCATGAGTTGGGTAGGCATGCCCATTCTATCCAAATTGCACTTATATATGCATCAAACATGCATCAGATGCTGATCTTCTAAGCCACTTTAATCTTCTATACTAACAAATACATTCACCGAAATTAACGAATTTTTAGATAATCCATTAATTGGGTGTGGAACCCATAAGTGAGTGACCCCAAAAATGTAATAAGTTTCTGTAATGTTTTCCTATTAGGAAAAAAAAAGAAAAAGAAAACCTCTACAATAAGAAAAAAGGAAAAAAGAAAATGTGGGAGAGAAGATGTGAATAATTTAAAAAATGATTTCAGTCAAACCTCATACATGACATTAGCTGGAACAATACTAAATCCAAAAACAAAGGGAAGTTCCATTTATCTACATATATTTACAAACATATAAAGACCTAATGCAAAAACCTGCATAATTTAATCGCTATTAGATTTTAAAAATGTACAAACCTTGATTTATAAATGTTGATTGAGACGCAGTTGTCACTGTTTCCAGATCCAATGAATGCACAGCACCATCTATTTCCCTCATTACTGTATGTGGTGGCATGTTGCTGAGTTCGACAGGAACAACTTTAAACAAGAAGAAGAAGACAATATACAATTACTTTTCAAATGTACAAAGTAGAGAATGGTGTAATAGATATGATTTAAGATGACAGAGGTACTAACATGGATAAACAAGACTTTCCCAAAACCCAAGCCTGCTTTGACTTTGGAATGCAAAGGGTGTGCCGGCTAGCATATCAAGTATATATCCAGCAACTGGGCAAGCGGTAGCTAAGTGTGGATACCGTTTGATTAAGAATAAAGCAATATCTATTTATGATTTCCAAAAAAAAAAAAACAATAAAAAGAATAAAGTAATCAATTCAGAAGCATACATAGAGATAAAATGACAATAATTGAAGTAAAAATATGCATTAATATTGCTTGGAAGTTTTACAGCAATAGAAAGGAAGTTGGGGAATTGAGGAGACTCAATCTCCCACATTTCCTCTCCACAAGCTATCCCTTAAAGAGGGAGAATGTTTAATTCACATATGCCTTTGAAGATTTGACACATTAAAGAAAAAATCTTCAGTAGATATTTTTTTAAATAGCCAGTACGTGTATCTCTTGGAATTTGAGCATTTAACTTCCCAATCTCTTTAAATACAGAAAAGGAAAATTATTTATATTTTTATAACATATAATGACCTGAACGTTAGGATGAGTTAGAAAAGGCTATCACCACAATTAATTTTTTATTTAAACATTTTAATATTTTAGAGTTACTTTTGACATACTATATAGAATAAAAAAATTATTGTACAGTATAAGGGATATTTTCATATAAATTTTCTAATGAAATCTTGAACTCTCTATCAGGTGAATGGCTTACAAAAGATGGTTCTACAATCAATAAAATGATACAAATTAATAGTAAATTTAAAAATGTTGGAATCAATAATCAAAACTCAAAGGATGCCATATATAATTTTTTTAAAAAAATTTGGCTTATAATTTTGAAAAATATTTAAAATTTTATCAGTTTTTGTTGAAAATTAGAAGACTCATGTCTCAATTTAATTAAAACACTCTTGTCAACCTACAACAACCTTAATCCTCTGCTACGTTGGAGAAGACTCCAATTTACTGATGGATGGCCTAAATTTAGACTACTTTCAAATTAGGGTACAAGTTAACTTTGGGTCATCTAGACCTTATCAAGGCTCTGATATAGTCTGCACAAAAAATAAAATTAAAAATGAAGTGATTATCATATTATTTTATGGGACAATACAATTACAAAATGCATGATCATTATAAATATATATATCTCCAATCAAATCAAACAAAAATTTAAAAAATCACTATATTTTTAAATAAATTATAAATTGTCATGTGGTTTTTCTGTGTATCATATCAATTTTCTAAAGTCTTGAGGAATTTATCATCAAACAACATAATGTATATCTAGCTCAGCTATTGATTGTAGCCAATACTGGACAAGTCCGATTAGGATGACAAAAAAAAAAATGCCAAAATGAGGGAGCTACTTCTCACCTTTGAGGCATTATTCCATAACTTCAGCTCAGATGGCCAATGTATTTTGTTTAAAAAAATTCAAAAGCAAAATAAAAAAGAATAATACATTAGTCATTGCATTTATAACTAATGCCCTCGAAATGAGGCGAATGGGTTATATTTTGAAGCTGAGATACAGTCTCTTAAACTCCATCCAAGCCTTCATATTTTGTTACAATAGAAACACATGAAATGCTACAGGGCTTTCTATTTTGGACCTAGGTGGTTATAGGCCACTGTAACTCATTGTCCAACATAAAAATGGTAAATTAATGTCGACCGTAAATTTATAGGTAACAAGGGGACCTCTGGCTTAATTGTTAAGTAATTTATATATATGTCATTTCTAGTTTAGGCATTAAACATTTTAAGAAATATAATAAAATGAGGCTGTAAAAAGTCGACAGTTTTATAAATACCAAAATATTCAGCAGCAACAACACCCCAAATGAGCTCACATCCCCGAGGACAGCCGAAAGGACGGTGAGGATGCTCATCTTCGGTGACAATTGCCAAGTACCACACCACTTTCTTTTGTCCAGGGGAAGTTGATGAGCCAGCGGCAATATGTAGTGGGACGTGACCTGAATTGCTTGGAATTTGCACCAACCTTGGGTTTTTCCTCACCATAGCCTTCACAGCACGGAAGCATCCAGCTTTTGCCGCATAATGCAATGCTGTGTAGCCCCCAACGTCCTGCATTTCAAGATCCACAGGAGCCATGCGGTCCACCAGCTGTTCGACGAAATTCCAATGCTGCTGCCCTGCTGCAACATGAAGGGCTGTCATCGACAAAATTGAGATCCTTACTCTTACTGCCGCAAGATCGTCCCATATGAACATTTCCGCTCTTTTCCAGTCTCCTTTCAGTGCTGCTTGGTATAATGGCAAGTACCGTGCCTCTACGTTAATCCCTAATCACAATTGAAATTTTAAAATTTTAATCATCTGTCGTCCCATTATTTAACCATTCAAATTGATTAAATTTATACTGCATAACTCTTTTTAAAATTATAGTATTTCAGTCTAATTGACTATCTCTATTCCCCCATGATATATTCTCCTCTACTTGGGATGGCAATGGGGTCATACATCTGTCCATTTTATACTCTGATTGAACCATTTTTCAATTCATGTTTCAGAAAGTAAGTAGATATTTGTTACTCATTTTGAAGAGTAACTATAGTAGAAAATAGTAACATATAATTTCCTTCAATATTTTCAATCTATTAAATTAAAACTTATAGAAAAATGAATAAATTTTCTTAAGATCTCCAATAAATTTTTTTTTTTTCAATCTAATTTCTAGCCTCCATTTCAAAAACTTTGGTCAAACAGGCCTTAATTACTACCAAAAGAAGGCAAAGCTGAAATAAATAATGCAAGCATTACTAATATTGTAGAAAATCTGCAAGAGAATGCTGAAGCAGCTACTTAATTACCAACTGGAGAAGCATTAGACCACATGTACATTTCGACTCCAGGCCATGATGGAAGTGTGAAAGTTCGTTGTCCAAATGGCACCGGTGCTGTGAAAGCTTGGTGTCCATATGGCACCGGTGCCGGAACAGGCACCGGCGACGGCGACACCGCTTGAGACTGGTCCTCATCGTCATCGTCAGTTTCATCCTCTTGGCTATGTCGATCTACTAAAAATGATGGATCAGCATCAAGCGGCGCTATGCTATCTCTGCTTCGATCCTCCTCAGAGCTGGTAGCCATCGGTCAAATTGAATCGAATACTCTTTTCCACCAGCGGTGACTTGGTCGTTGCTAAGCGAGCAAAACGAAGAGTCAATTGTGGACGATGACGAGCTGTGAAGCTTTGCTTCCTCAACAACCAGTCAATAATCGTGCTAGTGGAGCTCCTCGAGTGGAGCAACATGGCCACGCCCAGGGACAAAGAATTTTGTGTTTTTCCAAATAAAAATAATT
>JAODPA010026823.1:0-12687 GCA_025585075.1 Nepenthes mirabilis
GGTTTTATGATGCTTCCGCAGTTCATGGTATTATAGTAGGCTTCCGCACTCTGTTTTGATGTTTCACAGTTGAGGTTATTAGATGGCATCTCTCTAGGTCTAATACAGTACGATCAGAATACTGTATTAAAGCCATTAATAAAATGGCAGATTGTGAGATCCTGTGAAAAGTATGCTTAGCCTAATTAACCAAGTTGTAAAATGGTCTTTTGTCCAGTCATGGAGAAAACTCTGGACACTAATAAAGTTTTATTGACGAAGGGTTATCGAAGGAAAATAACCTGGTTCGTCACACTTTCATAATCTGAAAACAACAAGAGTGAGCACAAAACCCAACAAGATACTCACATGCAGAAAACAGAAATCATATATATATAAGCGGATAAAACAGATATTCATAACATAACTTACCAAACGAAATCATCATGTCTTTAGTTCAGAAGTTCCCTTTCTTATTGTCTTGTCTTGGAAACTAATAAAATCATTGAAGATTCTTATCATCATTAGGGATCTTTAGGGACCGAACGGGAGCGGACAACATCAAAGCCGGGTTGTGTGTAACCCCACAACCTAAAGCCGTATCCCCTCATTATGCTCCCCGGAGCAGGAGGTAATGCATTTAACCCGGCATACGGGGCCGTAGTCCATAGTTCTTATGCCACCAGAAAGTCCCCTCCCGTGGCCCAGGAGGCAATCCTCTAGTGTCACTCCAATATCCTTCATCCATCTTTAACAGCAAGTTTAATGGAAACTCAATTCTTGGTTCATGTTCTTTAATGGCCATCCGTCATAGATCAAAAGTCGAAAGAGTTCCACTTGCTGTCCATAATACATGTGTTTTCATATAACCTTGTTCTTTACTTCGTTAATTGAAATCCGTGTCATCTTATAGCCGAAGTTCTTTTCTTAGAAGCTGGAGTCCATTTTTCCTTAAAACCGAAGGTCTTTCAAACCGGAGTTCAAAAGCCGGAGCTCTTTTCTTAAACGAACAGAGCACTTTTTCTTTAAAAGGGCGCAGTTCTTTTTCTTAAATGGGCGGAGTACTTTTTCTTTAAAAGGGCAGAGCTCTTTTCAAAAGGCGGAGTTCTTTTAATAAGGCGGGGTTCAAAAAGACCGGAGTTCTTTGGACGGAGTGCATTTTCTTAAAAAGGACAGAGTGCTTCTTTAAAAGACGGAGTGCTTTTACCTCAAAAGGCTGGAGTCCTTTGGACGGAGTGCATTTTCTTAAAAAGGACGGAGTGCTTCTTTAAAAGACAGAACTCTTTTCTTATGAAGGTGGAGTTTTTTTCTTTAAATATACAATTATCAAAATTTATATAAATCAACAGATAATCATACTTTCAGCAGAACAAAATCAATTATCATGAAATTTTTTTCTTAAACATGCAATTATCAACAAATAATCATACTTTAAGCATCAGATATGAAAAGGAATAGAATATCATCATATAAGTTCATATAATATCAGATATACTAGCGTAGAAATCATGCATAATCATGAACTTGAAAACAGGGGTGAGTATCTTGCCTGAATTTTTTTATTTCACCTTGAACTTTTGGTCTTCCCCTACTAGCAAGTTCTATCGAGTGTCCCTTTTTTCCGCTCTCTAGTTCTTATTTATAGGCCCTTGGGCTTGGTAGCTATCGTTAGGGTTTGGCAACATTCAAAAAAATTGGCACGGTTTTCTAATTTAAAGTTTCCTTATTATTTATTATTTCCTTATATCCGATTTCCTTATTACAAAGTTTCCTTACTGGTTATTTCTTTTTGCTCAATTTTCTTATTATAAGGGTTTCCTTATTACGCATTCCGTTCAACTAACTGGCGTTGACCGGATCACTTTCTTTTTTTCCATTCCTTCCTCCCATTTACATTTTCTAGTCAATATTTCACGTTGACCGGATTACTCCTCCCCTCACGTATTCCGGTCAACACTCGTTGACCAGATTACCATCCTTAACGTATTATTTTGACTCGACGTCAGGGATTCTCTATATTTTAGAATCTGGGCCATTACAGAATTATTCTTATACGACTTCCGGTCAACACTTGTTGACCGGATCAACAACTTCGGCTTTACCAACCATAAATACACTCCGGCCTTCAAGGCTACTTCGGCCTTACATGGCTGGACTTGATTTTCATCAAGAAAATCTGGACTTCTTTTCAAGGGATATTCCGGACTCCTTTTTTAAGGTAATTCGCACTAGATTTTTATAGAAATCTGGACTAAGTTTTCATTAAGGGCCGAACTTGATTTCATCTTAAGGTCAATTTACTTTTCTTATTGCATTTTTCGGTCAACTGGCGTTGACCGGACTCGATGACTGGAATTTTTTATGTTTTTAAAGTCTGAGTTGTTACAGGAACGTAGGAAATATATACTCTGCTCAAAAAGTTTGTGTCAGGGATTGAGAATGGTTGTCAACCAAGTGCCCAATTCAAAAAGAGAACCTGAGTTTAGTTCAAGGAAAAGCCCTGTCGAGCATGTGGCTCTTTGATACCGTGCTTTGAAATCCATAAGACTTTAAGCAGTGGCTAATTGGAAGGATCGATTAGTGTCGTGGAGGTGTATGGTCATATTGGGCTTAACCGAATCTATTATATGATCTGACAAGTATTCCGCGAGGATTTCAGCGTCTGAAAGACGTTTGGCTTAGAAGGGATTTGTAGTCATTAGAATGAAATATGAAAAGATAGTTTCTGGGGGAAAAGGAAGGATGTGGTGTGGGTGTGAGGCCTCTTCAATAATAGCGGTTTATTGGAAAGGTTGATTAATATCATGAACGCTAGTAGAGCCGTGAAGACGTTTGGGCTTAGGAGCAAATTGTATTCATAAGAATGGGACATGTGAAGGTAGCCCTCAAGGAATTAAGGTAGGTTAGAATTTTATTATTCCCCCATCGTGATAAGTGGCTACCCTCAAATTAAGTGGGAGAGAACTCCATAGTTAGAATTACTCCACCCGTAGGTCGGAGTTGGCAATTGGAGTCTTCGCTTTAAGAATGTATAAGCATTGCCTTTGAAGATAGGTATTATCTAATAATTTTAAAAGCTAGAATAGTTATATTGTTATGGAAAGATGATTTTATGATATTATAAATTAATAGACCTGTTTAAGGATTGTGAAGATGAACCTCGGTGTCATGAAGAAAGTGAACTTTAGTGCTGACAAGGGATGATGGGAGTCCTTAAGCTTAATATGTTTTTAAAGCCTCATAGGGGATGTGAATCGTGAGCTACAAGTGGTCCCATTGTTTGGGTTAATGGTACATCATGCTCTTGAACTGGGAGACAGAATTTGTATTCGAAGTGGCAAGGTAATGAAATTAAGAAATGAGAAGTCTTTATGGTTTTACCTCAGAACGATTTCGAATATCCACTCCCTGTAATTACAGAGGACACGTTAGGAATGAATCAGTTGACTCATTAGTATGCCAACGAGATCTTGAGGTTTCTAAGTATTTGGGTTTTAAAATTTTGGGTAATGATCTATAGCAATATTGAATCTTTGAGTGATAATTATAATTGTAGTTTCTAATCTAGTTATAATTTGAGAATTTGTAGGAATTGTCAGCATGATATGACTATCTTGAAATTTGCTCTAATTATGGCTGTTGTGTAATCTAAGTATTTCGTATGGATTGTGTACTTTAGAGAAATGTTGGTTTGATAACATACCAATGAAATAGTGAGGATATAAAGTATTTCAATATTGAGGTTGTTTGTGATTTGAGGTTTGTGCCAAAATCTTAGCTGAAACTTGATCAAGAAATTTTGGATATTAAGTTAAATTTAATATAGCGACGAATTGTAACCGGACGATTTATAATTAGGTAATTTATCAGAGTGGCACAGCGAACATGTGGTGAACTCTCATATTTTAAGGTTGCATTTGAGGTTCAGAAAGAATGCTTGTTTTTGAGGCTTAGTGTAAATTGAAGTAAGAAATTTCTGCTGATTAAGTATT
The DNA here is from genome assembly GCA_025585075.1 of Nepenthes mirabilis. Classification (NCBI taxonomy): domain Eukaryota; kingdom Viridiplantae; phylum Streptophyta; class Magnoliopsida; order Caryophyllales; family Nepenthaceae; genus Nepenthes; species Nepenthes mirabilis. Next base: position 3,972 of record JAODPA010026823.1, read on the forward strand.
TGAGCTAAGTCGAAGGGAGTTAAAAGATTTGGGTTGCCCTCAAACTTAGTAGTGTATTGTAAGATCTCCCGGGTACTATAAATCATGGAAGTAAATATGTGATCGTGCTGAGTCATTATTGGGAGATTAAGAATTTGTCTCCTAACGAGATTTCAATCTAGGTTCCCATAGCACAAACCAGATAATAAGGACCAAAATAATTCAAACACTTGAGGTTTTCTGAGGTAACCGTTTAATCAAAGAAGTGACTTGGAAAAGTTAGAAAAATTTAGAAGATTACCCCCGACTATGAAAATTTGGGGTTCGTTAAATTTTAAGGATTAAATTTCTATAAGTTGGGGAGAATTATGAGATTCGAACTTTCAAAACATAATAAATTCTATTAATTAACTTAATGTAATTAAGTTTGGGATAAGTTAAATTAAAAAAATTAGGAAATTAGTCTTAGTGCAACAAACAGCAGAGTTGGGCTCGCTGCTGGCACGAGCCCAACAGCAGGCACCAAAAACAGATTACTCTAGAAAAGCTCGTGCACGCTGCTCGCTCAAGCGCACAAGGAGGCACCATTTCCAAATTCACTAGCACTCGTCGCGAGCTCGCCTAACACTAGAGTGCCAGTCTGTTATAAAGACGTGTGCGGGCTTTCTATCAGCCATTTTTTCATGATTTCCCATGGATAGAGAGAGAATGTGTGGGAGGGAGAAGAGAGAGAACAGGCAAACGAAGGCCTCCGAGTCCGAATCAGTTTGAGAGCCAGTTAAAAAGGTGATAAATCGAGTTAAAACAAGTACACTCATACTCTTCTCTTTCATTTTCATGCACTTTTACCTTATTTTCTTCGAGTATCCTCATTCCTATACCAGGTTAGGCTTATATTTTATGATTCTCAAGACCTAAGCATACATATATGTTAATTTGGTGCCCAAATTTGTAACTTAGGTAAGGTTTCGGACAACATAAACCCTAGCCCTCGTGCTTGAGCATGAAACCCATGGATTTTTGGGGCTTTATCTGAATTTGGAACTAAACTATGGTTACCCATGACTTGGGCATGTAGTTTTATCAATTGGGTATCCGAATTTGTGGTTTGAGATGAAAATTCGTTTGCAAAACCCCTAACCCGCACTCGGACACCGTTTAAGCTTCAATTTGGAGTTTAATGTATAAATTAACTTAGGATTATAGTTACCTATTCCTTGGGTTTGATAATTTATCCCTTAGATGTTTAAAATTTTAAGAATTAACCGATTGTGTAATCCATGCACTGTTCACGTACACTATTTATGGGTACTGTTCACCTGAGGATTTTGGACGATATCTTGCATAATTTTCCATGTTTAATTGCTAATCAAATGATATATATATTTGTATAAGTCCAATCAAATACTCTGGAATCTTTAATATATGCGTCTGTGAAAGAAATCTGCATTTGAAAGCTCTCAAAGTTAATCTGCTCTTCGACGGTAAAAATTATAAATCTTCTCTATGCATATGATGTCCGTATGTAAGTCAAATCATTTAAAGACTTAAATCAGCAAGCAAGATAAGAAACATATAAGTAATTGGAGGGAAGTTTCACATTTGGGATTCTGATGGATTTGATCTCCAAGATGGAGATATTTGTGAGATAAATTATATATGTGAAATAAGTCTGGTGGATCCTCCCTCAAAAGAACAAGTAGCCTTGAAATTAGGACATGGATTCAGGTTTTGATGGGTAATGTCCCCGGGCATGTCGCTAGTATGATAGTAGAAACTCAAGGATTTGTCCTGGACGCATGTTATAGCGGGTAATACTATAGTCATGCCTTAGGACGTTACATTGGTAATCAAGGATAGTTCTGTTTCTGAATCTGGAAAGATTGTGGGGAGAGCCACAACTTCTAAACTCTGACCTTTGATTATGTGGAGTGAACACAATCTGTCCTCAATTATTTGGTCTTTTGGCTGGTGAGGTCTACTAGTCCGAGTCCGCAAAGATGAATAATTATATTCAATCTACGTTCTAAAGAAAATAAGAAGAAGAAAGAAGTAAATTACTCCCCGAGCATGTCTATTCTAGTTTCGTTTATGCATATCTTTCATGTTCATATATCTTTCTTCCATTTAGTTTTGTCATCATTGTTCAGTACTTTGTTATGATATACTTGTTGGGCTATTAGCTCACTCTTACTTATTCTTCCTTCCAAATGAGAGCCACAAGCTAACACCCGATTAAATAGAGTATCGAGAGGGTTTGGCTTATGAAGATTGAAGGACTTCGAAGACTTAGAACCTAGAATGTGATGGATTCTGTGTTATGCTAATAGTTGATTAAGTTTAATGTTATGTAATAAGTCTTGATACGATTTAATGTTTAAATTGTGATGGATTGTTATTATGCATTCGCAGGTTATGTATGGATTTAGTTTTGCTTCCATATTTATTTTATTTTGGATTTGATTAGGCCTAGAGGACATCTCTCTTAGATCCAATGTAGTGGTAGAGATACTGTGTTTGGAGCCATGGATGATATGGGATTTTTGGATCCTGTGTGTGTGTTGTGGTTGAATATTGAAGTCTAGTTGTTTATATGTCTTGTGTAGGTTTATTTATACAGGTTGTATATATAGTTTTGGCCCATATTTGGAAGAAACTCTACCAATTTTTTACAAAATTTCATGTAATTTAATTATGCGCATTAGTTTGGTATATTTATTGATGGAGATTATTAGAGAAAACTAACCCGTTCCGTCACAATAGGGAAGAGGCGAGCAATAGATAGCTTTTGGGACTGGAAGTTATTAAGAAAATATCAGACAATGTCAGGTTAGTTCATGAAAAATTGAAGGTGGCCCAAAGTAAACAAAAGAGTTACACTAATCATGGGAGATTAGAACTAAGTTTCATGGTCAGAGAATATATCTTTTTGAAGATATCACCATCAAAGGGAATTTCAAGATTTAGGATCTAGGGAAAATTGAAGTCAAGGTTCATTTGACCATTTGAAATCTTGGAGAAGTTAGTGAAGTGGCCTATCGATTGGCTTTGCCGCCTAATTTGGAGGATGTGCACATTGTTTTTCACATGTCGATGCTATAGATGTATTTTTATGATCCAACGTATATTATTCAGAATGAACCATTGCGGATTAACAAAAATCTAACGTATGTCGAGGATCCAATTCAGATTTTGGGTCATCAAGATCAGGTGATTCGGATGAAGACTATACCGTTAGTCAAAATCTTATGGAGGAATCACTCGTATGAAAATGCCACATGGGTGTAGAAAGACAAAATTTGGGATAAATACCCACACTTATTTCACCAATGAGGTATGTAATTACTGTTAAATTTTGAGGACAAAAGTTTTATAAGGAAGGGAGGATAGTAAGGCCTAAATTTTTGAATTTATTATAATCATGATTAATCAAACTAATATAGTCAAAATTTAGGTCAAATGATGCAAAAATGGATTAAAAGAATCAAATTGTACTCGCTAAATCTAAGTCTATTACATACCCAAATCTGGGCTTGAGCCTGAGTAGGCCTGACATATGCTTGATCCTAGAAAATAGAGACCCTACACCTAAACTGTGCTCAGGCCCAAAAAACAAATACCTTGCTCCTGAAGAGTGCACAAACCGTAATTAAGCTCTAAATCTAAAACGGTGGCTCCTGAAGTGCACTTGAGTGGCGCTCAAGCGCCACTCAGTTATAAATAGGACCCCACGCTTATTTCTATCATTTCGGCTGTGATTATCAGAGCTAGGGAGAGAGATGAGGAGAAGAGAGAGAGAAAGAAAGAGAAATCCAAGAAGCTCAAATTTGAGGTGATTCAAGTTAGGATTTTAGTAAATCCAAGTCAAGGCAAGTGTACTCTAAGCTCATTTTCCTTGTTGCTATTTCTTACCAATTCTTCTGAGAATTTTTGTTCAAATGCAAGTTTAAGCTATAATTTCAAAGATAATATGTTTATAAGAAGCATGCATGTAAAATTTTCATGATTTTGTAGCCTTTTCATGCAAAAACTCTATTCATGTACACATACATGCACACATGTCCTAAACTTTGTTCCGTAGCTACATGCATGTCTTTAATTCTGAGATTAATGTTCTTACATGTGATAAATTTTGTTCCTCATGTTATAGTATGTTTTGGGCTTGTAATATAAGGTGCATGTTTCAATAATGCCAATAATTGAGCCCTACATGTGAAGTATTAAAGCTAATATTACAAAAATCATTATGTTTGCTGATTTTTGCTGCATTTTCTGAATTTTTGTTGAAGTCCATGGTCTAAATTCATATTGTAACTTATAAAGGTCTTAATTTATCAAGTGTACATTTTATGGAAGTTGGGTCTTAATTTATCAAGTCCATGACTTTTTTGTAGAGTTTTCACAAAAATTAAAAAATTAGACTAAGAATTATTTTAGTAGATATACCTTAGTATATTACAGTGGAATATCGATTTATGACCCAACATAACCACAGGGTTAAGAAGTAGCATCTGACCCCATCTATAAGGTGATATGTAGATGGCCCACCTTTGGATCTTGAATAGAAGTATAGGACCTTTAGTTGTATGGGAACATGCACAATCAGGTCTTTGATAGTCCACCCCTTAAGCTAGTAAGATCTACTGGCCATGGCCCCTGAAGAAAAATAAGATTTAAGCTTGATATTATGACTAAGAATAAGATAAAAAATTTAGAAATGTATCATGTAAGTTCTCAGCACAAATTTCATACATTTGGATACAATCATGACTCATATTCCTTCGGTTATGTATTTAAATTTAGAGTAAACATGTCCTTTGTATAAAATTGTACCTCACTGGGTCTTTGACTCACTCTCTTATTATTTACTAACCCTTCAGATGAGATGCATGAATATTTACCAGATGAGGAGTGAAGGTCAAGAAGTTTTAGTTTAGGTTCCTATGAATGATTCCTGTTGGTTTATGTTTTCGAATAATGTTAATATATCTAATGGTTGTAATGTAATTAATTCTAATTTTAGGCCTCGATCTATCATGTAATTTTGTTTTTGAAAATGTTTAGAGGCCTAAGGTGTTGTATTGCGTTTGTCCGATGTCGGTTTGTATATCATGTTAATCTTGGACAGTTTTTGTATACATTTGGATTGTGGCATACAATTGTTGTAATGTACCGATTTTCGAATATCATAATATAATAAAAAATTTTAAGTTATGAAGAAGTTATCATAATGGCCAAAGAAGTTATTATCTGCTAAGGACAAGGAAGTTGACCGGTCGGAATGAAATGTTGACTTGCCAAATAATTGACCGGATTAGCATATAGTTGACCGGCATAGATAGCAATATGGTTGAACAAGAATTGTTAACCGGCAGATTTAATAATTGACCGGATTTGGCATATTGTTGACCGGCCAGAAAATGTTGACCAAAATATAAAGATAACTGGTTAAGATAGTTGGTCAGAATAAATAAGAATCCGAAGATGAAAATGCCGGAATAAGGTCAAAAGACCGGTCAACAGGTTGACCGGCTAATTATGATTTTTGGCCGGTTGCGCCATTTTGCCCAGTATGGAAAAATGGCCGGTTTGTACAAATTTACCGGTATGAATGGCCAATATGGATGAATGGCCGATATGGATGAAATTATTGGTATGGATGAATGGCCGGTATTGATGTTATTACCGCTATGGATGAATGACCAGTATGGATGAATGGCCAATACGAATGAAATTACCAGTATGGATGAATGGCCAGTATGGATGAACAACCGATATTGATAAAATTACTGATATGGATGAATGTCCGATATGGATGAAATTACCAGTGTGGCAAATTGACCGATATGGATGAATTTACCGATATGACAGAATTTACTGATATGGAATTTTGGTATAGAATTAACTAGTATGCAATAGAACCTTCTAGATAAAAGATTGAAGACAATAATCTGGAACCTTCTAGAAAGAGGACTTAGGCAAAATATCTACTTCCTGTCTCCACCTACTTTCACCTACCCCACTACCTATAAATACTGGAAGTGGGGGTAAGGGACAAGAAGTTTGGAGAAAATTTAAGAAAGGGCATGGCGACGCAAAGCAAAAGTGGGAGAAGAAAGGAAGGAGAGGGAAAAAGAGGATGAGGAAATTCCAGCGACTTTTAACTCGACCAGAATAAGAAAAATAATAAATCAGGCTGAGGTAAGTGTACCATAAACCCCATTTTTCCTTAATGTTACTTTTTGCTATCTCCTTTTTGGTATTATCATTCTAAAACCCTCCTCCTTTAAGATTTATTTGTAATATCGCATGTTTTATAAGTCTCTCATGAATTTATGAATAAATTGCATGATTAAGCATAAGTATAATGATTTATGAGTTTGAATTCATTGTATAGTTCACATTTCATGATCGAATTTCATTTCGAATGCCTCTGTCAAACCCTAGCTCGAAAACAAAGGAATGAATGTTGTACAATTTTGTGTTACAGAAATGAAAATATTGTATTATGAATTATCTAAGCTTATTAAACAATTTTATCTAAAACTATGTTAAAAATATGCTGTACAAGATTTGTTGAAAATCCTTAGGCAAATTGAAGGATTAACTTTGAAAAGTTGAAGTGGCCACTAATGAATGGGAATCCAAGGCTAAGAATTTAAGAATTCAAAGTTTCCTAAGATAAGATAAAATCAGTAAGAAATTGGACCAATGATCATTCAACAAATAACGTTCTCTAGCATGTCATTGATATTATAGTGGAAACTCAAGAATTATCCTAGCCACATATGGTTGCGGGTAATATTCCTTAACAAGCCTTAAGATGTTACAGTAGTAATCGAAGATAACTCCGTCCATAGAGTGATATATGGTCCGCCTTTTCTCGGGGCATTACTATGGAGGATAAGAATTTATGACCATCCTATTCCTCGGGATATAAATAAGGAGGATAAGAATTTATGATCATCCTACCATCGGGATATAAATAAGGAGGAACACATGGCCTTAAATTATGTAGAGTATCACAATCTATCCTCGATTATTCACTTCCTCAACTTATAGGGCCTACTAGCCCTGGTCTCTCAAGATAATAAAAGGATTTATTTTAAAAGACAAGTGAAAAAGACATAACTTAAGGAAGAGATAAAATAAACAAGGATAAGAGTTTGCCCACAAGTTTACGATATGCATCTTTTCATGCTTTTGCCCATGAGTTCATGAATATGCATGTTTTTGCCTTATCCATATGCATATTTGGGCTCCTTTTAGCTTGTTTTGCCGGCTAAAGATAAGTGAAATGATTAACTGAAGGAAAAGATAAATTAAATAAAAACAAGATTTTGACCACAAGCCATGTTCGTGCATCCTTCATGCTCTTACATCATACATTTGCATGTTTGATTTCTAATTCCCTTGCTGTCTCTTTTTATATGTGTATATATGTTCGACCTTGTTTTATGGTACTTTGCTGAGCATATTGCTCACCCCTGACTATTTTTGCTCCCCTTATAGATTGAAACCCACGAGGCAATGCCTGTTAAGAAAGAGCAAGGAGGGGGATTAGCTGAAGGAGGACTGGGGAAACTTGAAGACTTGAGATTTATAATGTGGTAGAAGTAATGCAATGTAAATAGTTGATACAAGCTCAATGTTGTGTATTAAATGATAGCATGGCATGTCAGAATTTCTAGATGCGTTTGGTTAACCTTATGAAGAATATAGCTTCCACAGAATTTTGTCATGTGTTATTTCTAGTTTTGGCAGGCATTTTCTCTTAACATGGTTTGACATTGTCATGTATTTGGATTGATGTCAGTGCCACTATCATCGTGGCACGGCTTTTGGGTCTTGTGAATATTGACTTGTTGTGTATTTATTTTTAATCGGTCATAGTATTGACAGGATTTCACATCTAGTTAGACAAGTAATCATATTATCAGTCCATTTGATAATTAAAGAGATAATTAATTATGATTAGGATAAATCATAGGATTTAGGATGTGGTCCATCGCACTTCCAATATGGTGTTGTCCAAGTTCATTTGTGACTGGAAGCATCTTGTCTAAGTCATCTATGCTTGGGTTCAAGAGTACTTCCCTCATCTCCCTTACATATTACTCAAGGTTCACGAGTGCTTCTTACTTGAAAGGATGACCCGTTTACATACAAAGTCTATGTTGGGGTTCGCTCATTGGGAAGCCCATGTTTGTCTTCTCCTAATTGTTTTAGAATTGGGGTCATTTTTTTAACCACAAAATCTACAAGAGCTCAACCTTTTATATATGGTCTCACTTGAAATTCTATGTTCAACTTGCCAAACTCCACAACCCAATATATCAAATATCTGAATACTTTTAGCCTCTGCAAAATCCCCTTCAACGGCTAATTAGTTAAGATGACGATCTTTAGAGTTTGGAAGTATGGATGGAATTTCCTTGTTTTGTGGATTAGAACTAACGCAACCTCTTGGCTTGTGAGTACATAGTCTCTACAACTGTCAAGATCTTACTGATGGAGTAAACTGGTCACTGTATGTCAGCTTCTTGCCTAACTAGAATTGAGTTCAATGTGACAAGTAAAGATATAGTTTATCACCTTCTTTAGGAGAAGTTAATAGTATAAGATTTGTGACGGAACAGATTATTCTCCATTGAATAACCTCCGTCAATGTCTAAATACACACTAGAGCCCATAATTAACACTTGGACTCTACAGAAAATCCGGCAGAGTTTCCTCT
>JAODPA010026834.1:0-12687 GCA_025585075.1 Nepenthes mirabilis
AATATCATAATTTTTTATTTTATTCTTTATGATAACTATACTTATAAACCTTAACATTCATACCTATGAAATAATTAATTCTTAAATTAAGTCTTATACATATCGCTTAATAGCTAAGCAAACACACGTTGGTAAAATCCTTCTCCCTGAATTCAAATTCTATCATTGATCCATCGTGTGATCAAATGACAGGCAGATCCAAGGTAGCTGAAATAATCCCCAGCTAAAGATGCATAGTCCATTGCTTAGGGAAGATGAGATCAAGACCCAAATTTAAATTAAATTGTACTCATCGCATCACACACATAAACATGTAAATTTAATGGCTTTACCTATCGATATCCGCAGCCAAAGTATGGAGTCAGAGCCTCACATTGATCTGCTTAAAAATGAAGTTCTTCCATTTCCAGAAAACCCGAAACTCAGAAAGAATCGTTACGTTCCTCCCAGTAAATAGGCTATCATATCCACCTAAGTATCAGGATTAGATGTTGAAAAATAAATATCAAGATTATAATAAGTGATTATAATCCTGACCCTTGGATTGACATGGGAGCCTAACAGCTCTCCAAGCTCAGAAGCACAGAGAGAGAGAGAGAGACAGAGAGAGATAATAGTTTCTGTTGTAAACGTCAGTGGAATGGTAATAATCAGTAGCACAAGAGATCAACTGTTGCTAACTTGGAAGATTGTTATTCCACACACAACACAATCACAAGTCACAAAAATACTGCTTATTCAATGCAACCGGCAAACCAATGACTCAATTCACAATTTAATGGCGCCCATTAAGTCAAATTACTTCCAGAAGAAGCCGGCTTTAACACCCTAACAATTAGTAGAGAGCCCTCTAAGATCTCCACAAGGATATCGTTAGATTGAATTTGTGCCTCTCATAGATCAGCAACAAGGAAATTCCCGGGCAGAGATACCTACATGGAGCATCGAGTGTCAGTCAACCAGAGAGTAAACAAAACCAATGTAGCACAAATCTAAGCTGGCTGCGGTAGCAAGAAACTAAGAAGCATATAAACTTCTTTCGGGTTAGCATATCGGACATTGGCGGTCTTAGTTTGAGTAGTAACTTTAATATGAGAAATGAGAGTCGTGCTATGAACAATAAAGAAGAAAATTTAACATTGGGGTGCAACTTCTTTTCCCCATTGTCCAATTCCTTTCCTTGGCTGAAAGCCTTAGTTGAAGCTGGCATAGACCGGTAGGGCACCAGACTGCTAAAAGAAGTATATTTTTCTTACCAGTCAGTTATACAAGTCTGGTTAATGTAAACAAGCTTTCCCCTTTGAATATAAAATAAATTTGAAAAATGTTCGACCACAGCTGCTCGGCTATGTTGCAAAAGAAGAAAACATGAAAAAAATTTACTTTCAGAGGGACAATCCAAAGCTTTTGAATGGTATACCTGTCTCCACTTATTCAACATTTTCACTTAGGTTTTATCTAAATATTTTATACGTTAGCATTCTTTTTTCTTTTGTCTTAGTTTTTATTTCTTTCTTTGCTATACCCCTTAAGTTGACTTAATAGGTAGAAAATCGACCTTATTTTTTTCGGCTTCCTTACAAGTCTTGTGAAAGATTTTGTTCATTACCACATCAAATAGAGGAATTCCAAACCTCTTACAGATAAAAAGACCACTATTGAGAAAAATATATACTCAACTCGTGATATTGATCAAAGAAAACTTTTGCCCCACTAAAAAATGTTACTTTTATATAAGCTCTGATAGCAGTTTCTTCATATCTAATTAGTCAATTCAAAAATTGCTTCATTTTAAAATAACAACTTTTTCCACACTTGTCGTTTCTATCTTACAGTATTTGCTATCGGTGTCATCAGTCATGACTCATCTTAACTTCTCAAAAAAGGTCATTGGCCATCAAGAAAACCACTTTCTTTAGGTGAAAAATTTTTCTCCGTATTCGAAGCCAACGAAATCTTGGTATTTGAATATATTAAATGCTTTTGTGACTCCGACACATTTGAACAAATTTGATTATTTTGTGAATTTTATTTTTAAAAAAAGGTTCTTGAACAAATAAATAAAGTTAAAGTCATTTGATGATTCAAAAATAATTGAAAATCTAAACCCCAATTGTCTCCTCTTGTTTAATTATACAAGGTATATTATAGCACAACCATCTTTTGTATTAACTAACTTATATACTGATTGTTCTTGTCTTCTCTTATTTCATTATATGAGGTATGTTATAACACAATTATTTTGTATTAACTAATTTGCATGCTAGTTGTTCCCATAATTTTTTTCAAATGACGAAACAATTTATGCATTTTTATTAATAATTTAGCATGTAATTTATTTATATTTATAAATAAACTATGAAATTTACTTAATATATCCCAAGCATATCGTACCCTTATTCTTAAAAAAATAATTTGTTAGCGTGTCCGTATAGAGTCGGTGTGCATGCTTCTTAGGAAAGAAATGAAACAAAAGCAAGCAATGAAGGATATATGATTTTTACCTTCTCCCCAAGCTTGAACGGAGGCAAACCCTTGTAAGGACAAGTGCTGCACCTGAATGCATCCCCTAGCCCACACTGTAAACAGAAAAGACGATTTGCCAGGGGGAACAGGAAAAGAAAAAGGCAAAAGCATGACCAGAACATCAATTAAAATATCAATATCTGTATCATCCTGGCTGTGTATCAGAATAAGTGGTATCAGTAATAGACCTTTATCAGACCCAAAAATAATCTTGCAAAGCAGGACAAAAAGGATTGGGGCAAATATATCAACCACATCAGATGAACTGTTTAAATATATGCTAATACATCTCACAACATCAATATATTGTGATTTTGTCGCGTTATTAAGAAATATGAATATCAGAATTAAAAAAAAAAAGCCTGATACTAATACATATTAAAAGTGCTAAAATTGCAAAAAATGTGGGGTGACCAACAATCCAATATTTAAATATTTAACTACAGATGCGAACAAAGAGGACTCACACTGCCACATGCCGACACAGGATTATTCAGTTGTTCCGTTGTCAATCCCAGTCTTTGTGCTTTCTCCTCTGCCTCGGCCCTTCCACACGTGCAGTTCTTGCAGGCCTTCCTCGTGCTTCCAACAGAACAATCATCAACTGGATATGACAATCAAACCATAATGCAAGACGCTCAAAAAGATGTGGCAAGATTAGCAATATAAAAATATTTGTCACAGAATCTTACCAATAGGCAATTGTGGTTTTTTCAGGTCTTCCTCAGCTAAGAGGCTATCTTCATCAATCAGATCTGAATCATCCATCTGAATCATGGGTAAACTTTTTCTGACATTCTTGATGGAAAAGGATGAGCCGATCTTCCAAGAAGGCTTATTCGCTTTTATCTGTAACGACAGTGAAAAATGCATATTATACAAAACCGGGATACCAATATCACTGACATACTCAATTCAACAAATAAAATGAATCATACCCAGCCATTGATTACTATCTAGCAGCAGTTTCAATTTATGTAATTGTCCTTTCCTAACTAATAAGCAAGATTAGGGCCCAACACAGCATAATCCAAGGTTCATACTTAATTGTCTCTTTACACCACCTAATTGCCCCAAGAATAATAAACAACACTAAACCATCTCGTCCGCTTTGCTTATAAACAACTTAGTTCAATGATCGCAGAAGATTTAAAAGACCTCATCCACTAACAAGGAACACATTTTTGCACTTGAGATTTCCCCCAATTGACCCAATCATTGATGGAAATCAAGCTAATATGATACACATCGGCTAATATATATCAGTATTAGCCAATATGTATCGATATTATTCAACACTGCGATAATATCGCGATATGTTTCCATATTAGCCGATATTCAACATATCCGCTAATATATACAAATATATTAGCTAATATATATCGGCTAATGTCGCAACATATATCAGCTAATATATATATATATATNTGTCAGTTTACAATTTTTAAAGTTTTTTTTAACAATGCATCAAATATAAATACATATTGTTCAATATATATTATACCGACATGATGGCAACCATGACCGACACCGATACCGATATTTTTCATCCATGGATCCAACAAATGACATTATGCTTCTAATTCATGAGAATACTCTTCCAGCTCCTCAAACTTGTGTAACCCCATGACCCGTAGAATTATCAATCAGCAGAATACTTTAGGTATCATATATATTATTTTTCAGTAGAAAAAGAGAATTCGTGAAAGCTTTTAAGTAGGGAGGCATATGATACTATTTGAGCAATTATGAGTTGAGTGCACTGTTATCCTCTTCCAGTGGAGTGGGAGGGCATACTCATAACTCCTCAAGGTCATGCTAAGATGAACAATATTCCGAAAACCACTACCAGCAAAATTCAAAAATAACTACTATTATCTTCTTCTCTTTTTCTTTCTTTGGAGTAGGTCATGAGACTTCAAGAAGTGAGAACCAATTATGAAAGGCATTGATAATTCTTATCTTCTTCTATAGCTGTAGGAGAGAAGGGGGCCGATACCAAGTTCAGTCAAACCAAGGTGGAAAAGCAACTAGCACCATAGGTATAAGTGCAAGCACATCTACAAAGAAATGATCCATAATAAGGCCCAAACTACTATATTTTCAATTTATGATCCCATCAAAGAATGCATCATTGCAATGTAAATTTCCATATAGCAGTTGATGGAATCAACTAATGCACTTAAAGGATTTATAGATCACCAAATAAGGGAATTTTAAGTCTCTATTATTTATCCCTAATAGTCATAACACACACCACGGGTGTGAAGATGCAAACCTATGAGCCACCACAGGTGTAAACTTTAGTAGTGGAGAGGGTGGTTCTGTTTGAGTACCAAGTTTGTTGAATAGGAAGTATTGTTTGGAGTAGCTGCTGATGATGGTGGATGGTAGTCTGTGAAAAAGGAAGGTGGTATGCAGCATGTGGTTGTCTGTTGGCTACGCAGGGGGTCAATGATTTGTTTTGTGTTTGTTAGTGCAAAGGGTGAGCACTGTGCTATGGCAACTTCATAATAATTTGATGTCAACATCAGAAACATCATCAAGGAAGGAAAATCACAGTGGCAAAGGAGAACAATGACAACAGAGGCATGAGAAAAAACAAAACCTATGGCTCAAATACCAACTGATGTTGAACCTCCCCAGTCAGAAACAAACATCCATTCTCAAATTTTAATTCATATTTGACCCAGAAAAAAGAGTATATCTATGTATAGGCCTATTTACATAATAAATAGCTTTGAAAATATGCCAACTAATAAAGGAAATTAACCAAACCAGGAAACTTAATATTCTATCGTAATCAACACTGAGAACATAATTTGAGTATCCTAGGAAATAATTGAGAATTTTTAGAACATTCCCACATATATGAGAACTCTACAGCAATCCAAGTAACAATAATTCTTTGAAGTATTTGGATTAAAACCTAAGGATGTGAACTTCCAATTATGGCTTTTTTGCATCATCTTTTCAGTAAGTTTCCTTCAATTTGGTCCCAGTTCATGGTTTGTGGCATGGGTACATTTTTCTACTCCTTTTTCCCCAGAGGAAAGATACTTTAGTGCTTAATCCTTCAGCGTTACAAGAGAACTCACCCCAAATGACTGAACTTCAGACAAGTCATCAGATTTTGGCTGGATAGCCTCTGGTTCTAAGAATCCCGCCACAAGTAACTTCTTCTGTAGAGATGAGTGCATCTGTAAAACAAAGAAAATGATATCTCTTATTTTATTTTAAAGGAAAAAGACATCAAATAACTCAACGGGTGGGGAATACCTCATCTGTTGATGAATTAAGAGTATGTAGAGGCAACTTTACTGCAATTCTTCCATCAGGCTTCATTACTCTTGAAATCTCTTCAAGCAAAGGACTAGATGGAAAATCAAGTGATTTACAGATGGTGACAACTATATCTAGAGAACATGACTCCACTGGCAGCTTACCTGGTTAAACAAAGCAAAAGTGTAGAAAATGAAACTCCAAAAGATGGAAAATTGAACATTGGGAATAAAACATCAAATTCATGAAATTTCAACGCTCAAGCAGACCTAAAATAGGAGAGAAATCAAAAAAAAAAAAAAAACAATGACATTAAAATATTTAAGACCTTTTTCTAAATAAATCACCTCCTATCTGCATGGAAGCAAGGAAGATACAGGTTATAAATTAAAAAGAGTTTGCAGGTAAAGATGCTAGACAACTGGCACATGCTGAACAATGGAAATTCCTTTTAGAAAAAGAAGAACACGGACAAACAACTGCTCAGACAAGTAAAATAAGGATTAGAATCAAGAAGCATATCCCAATTACTTCAGCCTATATTGGCTGTAAGAACTCAATTCAAATCTCCTGGGTTGATTTTTTTACAATAAGATCATGGATAACGAGAATGGTGAAAAAATTTCACAAAAAAAATAAAGAGGTGATAACTTTTACAATTCAAGAAGAGAGAGATATCCAAATTAAGCCTCTTAAAGGTTCTTCATTGTCTGCTCCATTTATATTACATACTAGAATTTATATTACCATCTGAAAATTCCCTAATCATTATATTAAGATGCTTTCTTAACTAACAAATAACGCATAATTAAAGTGGTTATAACTACTAACAACTAATTGGACTTTTCATTACTAGCAAAGCATCTATCACGTGACATTGGTTTGGGTTAGAGATCACGTGCTTAGCACACCCTGCATCTCAGCTGACGCAACCATCCTAATTTATTCCTCTCTCATCGGACAGCTAGAGTTTATTCATTTGGACGGTGGTGATGAACTCCAAACAAACACACAATCCAACATTTCCTCATCAGATGCTCAAAGTTGCTCAACATGGACAACAATAATGTCTTCTCTCAACCTACAAGACCATGATCCTCCACTACTTCATCTGATGGTTCCTAAGCCTCCGAGTGGACATTGGTGATGCGCCCTTGCCTCTTTGTGTTTATCCTCTTGCTGCTACTGCCAATCTGATTTTTTGAATTCATCTATCCTGCTCTGTACCCAGCGCTCATCTGACGGTCCCAAGCAAGCCATCCAAATGGCTGTGATAAATTTGATTTTTCTAGGCCCCATTTTCCTTAGGCAACTGCTATTTCACGGCTCCCTGCCCTTCTTTCTTCCTCTGCAGCTCTCTCTTCTTCTAGGGTTACACTAAAAATTTTTTTCTTCTTTTTACTTGTTTTTACCATTATGACAACAGTTTGGATGTTTATTCATATTGTTCGGCTGACATTATCCATTAAGCTGGATTGTGTCCGTGTCTCTAGATTTCTCTCTTATTTTGGTTCCATTAAAAACTTTTTTATTTTTCTTAATTATAGTATGAACTTATATTTTTTAAAAATTATATCTATGAAAAAAATTAGGCCCAAATAACCACTTCCACAAAACAACGCTGAAGTGGAAAGAAAGAAAGACAAAAGAGACCTGAGTAATGTTCCAGATCCCTAAAATAACAGCATGGCTATATATTACGGTAACATGAGAACTTTTACATTCTTCAAGAACTCCCAAAGGTTTATCAAAGACTGCCTGGAATGCCAGCTCTTAACCACCAACAGCCCTTATTACACCAATTACTATGAAATAAATAAAAGATGGTGCACTTTCTATGACAAAAAGCTCCTGTTCTCAACGATTAAACAGCTAATTGTTTAGAACACATGGAATTCTACAGAGGATTTTAGAACACATTGGATACTGCAGAGGAACAAAGGCAATGAAGAAATTTTATCCCATCAGCCATATTACTCGAGGAAATAATGGCGACACCCATCAACCATTCTGAATTCAAGAATTCTCAATGATCACAATCAAGGTCCCAGCTCCACGGATCTTCTATAAGATTCAGTCGAACACAATATCTTCTTTTGATAAGATACAACCTCATGAAAACTGCATTGCTCAGATATTTGAGGAATACAGGCATCCAGAAAGCTTATGGTTCAGTTCACTGGAATTCAGCAAGAAATGAAGACTATGGGATGAATTATACATGTAAAACTTCCTTCAGTTACATATAATGGAGGAATGCATGACTGCATTGAAGCCACAGGGGAGCTAAGGGAAAGAGACTCAAGAGCTGGCACAATCTTCATTATCACCCCAATTCCCAAATCCAGTAAGATAAAGCTCATACAACTAAGTTATACACATAACTTCCTATTATTGTGTAAACCCCAAAAGGTTTAGTCATATGAGGTAGTGCTTGAACACTTCACAAATGTGTCTGAGTAGAGAGCAGCAGTAAAACATCAAGTGGTCTCATGTCCTATTGAGAGGGGTCAACCTATAAGACTCCTCTTCAGTCACTCAACACAAACCAAGACACCTCTAACAGTCAAAGGCAGTATAATTCAGTGCTGATTCGAATGAAGGCAGTATTGTTAGATGGTAGAAAATTTAAAACCTCAGAAATTGTGCACTACAAGAGCTTAACAAGGCACAAGAAAGTCAATGAATTGTAGAAAATGACACATGTTGCTTCCAAAGTAAAGTGGGGACCTTAAAAAATGTATCTTAGCACAGTCCTATGCTACGCTGGACGATGCATATAAAGCTCCAAACTAAAGATAACTCCTTAAGATACAAGAGGGGAGACAAGACACAAAAAGGATACAATCACTGTATGCATTGCAGTATATACTCTTTCTTTCCAACTGTCCATTTATCCAAATAAAAGAAAAGAACATATAAGGAATAGTCATAAAGTGGATAGGGGAGCAAGAGGCCTACGAAAGGACAAAGAATTACAATAGACCAACAGATCCAAACAAAAGAATTAGAAATAAAAGTTAAAATAGCAGCATCGAAAGCAGCCATGTATGACAATGAAGAAATCAGAAAATATTTAGGAACCTGGGTAAGTGGGAAGAATGTGATTGCAAATACTAAGCAGAGGTTTAAAGCAAAGTGCTGCATACTATCTATAGTAAACACTAAACAAAGAAAAATAAGTGGCTCAATATATTTCTGAGCACTCTTGAAAACATAAAGATAGTTAAAGTAGAGCAAATGAGATATAAAAAAGAGTACAAGATAACAAAGAAACAATACAGGAGCAATTAGAAGCAATGATTACAAATTTTTACAGTATGAAAACTGAAAGAAAGAAAAACAATTCCAAATCTTTGCCAATGAGGCAATCTTTTATCAGCAACATTTCTGGGTAAGTAATTTAATTTTCTATTCAAGAAAAAACAGATGAAGTGTTAGCCCTCCACACAATGGTTCCAATCAAATCTATCTTAAAATTACTTAAAACTGCTCTTCTGGAGTTAATAAAATTACTGTACAAATTTGTGCTCAAAAGACCATCAAACAAGACTATAGAGAGTTCTATCTTAACAGTCCTAAGCCCAAAAGCCGATCCATTCATCTAGAAGGGCAGTAGTGGCTTGAAGTACTTGCAGAAGATTCAAAAAATATTCTGCCTCACTTTCAGAGTACACACTCTAAGTACTGGATGCCAAATAAAAGTAATGCCAACAGCAGATGAACAGTTCATTATCAGGGGCAACCTGGTCAAAAATAAGCTGAAGTAAAAGGAAAGATACCTGAAACTGATTGATACTGAATTCTTTTCCTTTCTTTTCATTTCTTCTTCTTCATTTTTTTTTTTTTTTTTTTTTTTTTTGAGGGGGAGAGGGAGAGTTCCAGTATCTATTGCAAGATTGATCAATAGAAAAATGAAGCACGCCCACAAGGAAAGATGTCAACTGACAAATATGAAAAAACATTTGAAAGGGTAGCATAGAGGTAAGAAACAAACAAAAAGAAAAAAAAAAGAGTAAACCCTTGAAGGAAAAGAGAGCGCTGCGGGAGAAATGATGAAAGATCAAGAAAGCCACAAAACTACAAGTGCCACATAAAACGGTGGCTCAAAAACGAAATTCATCACAACTATCCAATTGGCATAATCAGGACTGTCGGATGAAAGCTAGGGAGAAGAGTGGTAAACAGACTCAGGAAGTCAAACTGGCAGCCACAGCAGCATGAAATGCGAGAATTGGGCAAGAGGGCGCATCACCAACGTTGAAGTGGAGGATCACCATGGTTTTGTTGGTTGAGGATGCGAATCACCAAACGTGAGAGAGTAATGGATCATGGTTTTGCTGAGAAGGTTCATCACCATCGTCAACGTGGAGAAGCACCAGCTATCAGATGGCATAAGTGGTGAATCAAGGAGGGTTGTGCCACTTTAGACGAAGGCATGCCACGAATGTGACTTTCATCCTAGGCCCACAGGCCACATGACAAGCGCCTTGACATGACAAGAAGATCCAACAAATTGTTAATAGTTATAACCACTTCAATTATACAATACCTGTTTAGTTAAAAAGTATCTGATTATAATGATTATAAAACTTTTCTTAAGGCAATATAAATTAGAGAATGTAATATAATTAGACAGACAATGAATTACCTTTGAGTGGTTTGATTGGAGATTACTTCCTTCTCAAATGGAAATTCTGTCTTCTATCCATTTTTCTTGAAAATTTTCCATAATTCTCCTACTCATTCTCTTCTTTTTTTTCTTGTAAGTAATTAATACATAAGAATTGAATTGTGTCCTTGCAAAAGACACCTAAGAGTGGTTGTGAAGAAAATTTTCTACACGATCTAATTGTTTGGCTATAGTATGTAAATTTTGATATTGCTAATTATCCTATTTATAAATATTAAATACCTACTAATGTGGTTTTATCATTGGA
This sequence comes from Nepenthes mirabilis, assembly GCA_025585075.1. Classification (NCBI taxonomy): domain Eukaryota; kingdom Viridiplantae; phylum Streptophyta; class Magnoliopsida; order Caryophyllales; family Nepenthaceae; genus Nepenthes; species Nepenthes mirabilis. Next base: position 10,749 of record JAODPA010026834.1, read on the forward strand.
ATCGCGGTCAGATTCCTTTTTAAAAGGTGTAGCTGTAATAGTGGCTCCATCTATATCTCGTTTTCCACCACATAGCCCCTTGAGTCATTAGTGATCATTGAGTTGAAAAAAAAGCTGAATGAACGACTTCTTTTTTTGTAGACATTTACAATAAGCACGACACAATTTGCACCAAAATTATCAAGAGTTCTCCAATTCATCTCATTTTCAACCGCATAGTCCCTTAAGTCATAAGTGATTGTAGTTGAAAACATGGCTGAATGGACGAATTCACTTTTTTGCACGATTTTGCGACGGGCACAATGTGATTAGTGCAAAAGTTATCAGTTCTCCGATTTGTCTCGTTTTCCACCACATAATCCATTGGGTCATAAGTGATCATGGCTTTTCAAAATATGACCTTAAAAACACAAATCACTTTTCTATTATTTTCATATCCCAGACCAAACAAGCAAGATTTTTCAACCAGGAAAACATTTTCAACCAACGTAAAAATAAATAGACAAAAGACAGGAACATAAAAAATATCTTTCTCAACAAAGATGATCGAACATTACTTAGACAGGAAGCCTGTGTAATAATACGAGTACAATTTTGTTCAACTTCTTCAATCTGGACCTCCTCCAGCACATTGCATGTGACACTAAGAGGCAAGACTGCATCATCTGTCAGCACCAAAACTGCTTTCTGTGCGGCCATGTTTCCTGGTTGACAAGAATAAAAGAAAATCAGCTCAGACAAACACTTCAAACAAGCCTAATGTGTGTAATTTTCTGAACACCTCCCCAAAAAAGGCTGATGTGTTATAGTCTTCTGAACACCATATTACAAATAAGTAGGAGAATAAAAAAGGAATAGCATAAGAAAAAACGTCACAAAGAGACTTTCAATTGAAGCGTAACATTGAAAAAGCAAAATTCAAAGGCATGTGCTCATCTGTCCATAGGAACCCATAACTACAAACAGAAAATTCCCTATTTCGAATTGATATACCTAACATCTGCTTGACCCTTCTTCAACAGAAGGGTAAGGGACAGTTTGGTTAACCAAAACTATAAAGTGGAATAGGAATCAGAATGGTGATAATATAAGGGTGAGGGGGATCCCCTTTTGAAGAGGGGAAGGTCCAGCCTCAACCATCAAAGTCTCGCTGAGGTTTTGCAGAGTGTATGATGCATTTCTCTCGTCTCCAAACATAATGAAACAATACAAGTCAACTACGAAAAGTTTGCCTCCGAAAATTAAGAACAACCTGAATATCCTGATTAGAACTAAAATACGAAAAAAGGAGCTACCAGAGACTAAAAATGTCTGATTTTAGATGACAATAGTTCATTAATTAATTAGCAAAGAACAATAGTATCAAATATGCATTTCTTAAAAAATTTCGATCTGGTAACTTTAGTGGAAGAATTTAGTATGCAAGCACATATCATCAAAAGTCACAAATAAACAACAGGAGGAAAAACCAAATCACCAACAAAAAATCCGTACCACGGTAGCAGAGCGATTCGATCTCTGCGTAGTGCTCTAAAACTTCACAGATCCTGATATTAGTTCTTGAACAATCGCAAACCTTGTACAGTCAAATTGTTAATGCCTCGTACGTACGTTCCGGACAGAGAAAGGACATCGCCGAGTCCCTGCCGCCCTCTCTCTCTCTCTCTCTCTCTCTCTCTGTTGTTGAGAGTCGCGAAACGAGGTCGGTGTGATGTGTTTTTAAAAATTCAAAAATGCCACGTCATTTCGGCTGTCCCGGAAGGACGGGCCGAACAGGACAAATAGCCGTGGCTGGCACCACGTTTCCACGTGCTGACTGCAAGTGGCCATGGTTGGCGCCACGTTTCCACGTTCTAAAACTCCAAATACCCGTGGGTCACGTGCTCTGTCATGGGCGCGATAAATGGTAGCCTTTCGTTAAATTCTACCTTTATAATAT
>JAODPA010026845.1:0-12686 GCA_025585075.1 Nepenthes mirabilis
GGCAATGCCTTTATGATCCCGACTAAAGAACCCTGGCGTCAGTACAAGTCTGGGAGGCGGCGTAAAGCTGCATCCATGAAAAACCGGACTTCTCATGCATGATAACCTGCAGTTGCCGGTTTGGGAGTGGGTGGTTTTGTGCCTTGAGGCAGCTTGGAGGCCTGAGTGCTTCTTGTTCTACTATGCGGTCGAAATGGCACTGCGTGATGTTTTCGGAGTGACTTTTGTCTCATTGGCCGGAGTGGTCGGAGATGCTCTTGAGGCCGGAGTGGCCTTGTGCCTTCAACTTCCGAAGGTCTGTGAAAAGCTGGATGTCCGGAGTGATTCTTGTCTCATTGGACGGAGTGGACGGAGATGCTCTTGAGGATGGAGTGACCTTGGTCCTTCAACATCCGGAGTTCTGTGAGGAGGTGACTTCTTATGCTGCTATTTGGCCGGAGTGGTTTTGAGTGATGATTTTGTTCTCTCATAGGCCGGAGTGGATTTGCGTAAGATGAAGCCGGAGTGGCTTTGCATCTGGAGTGCCTGTTTTGTTAATAGGCCGGAGTGGCCATGAGTTAGTTGAATCCGGAGTGCATTTTCCGGAGTGCAATTTTTTGGAGTATAATTTGCTGGAGTACAATTTTTCGGAGTGCAATTTGCCGGAGTGCATTTTGCCGGAGTGAAATTTGCCGGAGTGCCTTTTTACTGGAGTGTAACTTTCTGTAGTGCATTTTTGCCGGAGTGCAATTTGCCGGAGTGCATTTTTGCCGGAATGTATTTTTCCTGTTCGATTCCTTTGCCCGGAATGCGCAAGGTTGCTTTTCGTTTTCTGCTGAGTTGATTTAGTCGACTGATTATGTGTCTGATCATATATTTGATAGATTTCATATTCTGTTGAGTCTGTCGTAAGTTGTCCTCCTAGAGGTTTTTTTTATGTATTTTCTGATGTACAAGTGGCTCGGGGCATGCCCTAGCGTTTATGTTTTAACTCCAAGTCAAAACATTTGGAGATAAAGTATAGATTTTGTAATTTTTCTCCATTTAATCCAAAATACTTACTTACCAAAAAATTAATTAATTTTCGTTGTGTATGATGGATGTAGTAACTTTCGCAGGTTCTTATGATTGTATTTGGTTACCTAGTGGCATCTTGTCTCTACCGACGTCGTACCCGAAGTTATGACATCGGCGCCACTCGTTTATTGTGGATGTTGGGATCCTGTGATTTGTATTATGTGTATTATTACTTACCAAAAAAAAGTATTATGTGTATTATAATTGTTATATAGGATACTTGTACAGGTTTTATATTTGGTGGACGCCCGTTTTACAGACAAAACTTTGTCAGATTTTCGGTAGAATTCGGTTCGTCACACTCAATACGTGCTTGATAGGCACACATGCAATAGTATTTTATAAAAGTCCTGTCCAACTGACTTTCAATCATTTTCTATTAGATTTTGAGATAAGAGAGAGAAAGAGAAGAAGAGAAGAGAGAAAATGAGAGAGAAGGCTAGAGAAGGTCAATTAAGGAGAAACCAAGGAAGATTTTTTTACAAATTTAAAATTAAGGTAAGTGCATTCCAAATCTCTTTTGTGACGGAATGGATTTTTTTACTTCGCCATTCGCAACACAGGATCGCAGATGCCATCTAGGACCCATATATTTTAATCATAAAATGCATAGCGGAAGCCGATCTAATATCTTGCAAAAACATTCATACTCATTCCATAACATTCATTTCCGAATAGGCACAAATGTCTAATTACAAAAGTATATGGAGTTTAACAATTCATTACAATAATTGATTCTCTGCTGCAATCCTCAAAAAGGTGCTTCTGAATACTTACGAATCCTTCAAGTCTGCTTTGATCACTCCGTCTCGTCAGGCACAAATTCTAAATTTCCATTTGAGGGGAAAAAAAATAGAAAACAGTGAGCCGAAACTCAACAAGATACATACAGATTTTCCATAAAACGTTCATGCTGTCAACAGTTACAGATATATATATACAGAATATCATTTAGCCGGAATCATGCAAAACACTTAGGACGGTTAATGTAGGAAATCAGGCATCATATATACACGTAGCATTTGGCCGAACAAAAGCAAATCGGAAGGTCAGAACAGATAATATTTGGGCATAACACAATGTAGATCATAACTTTAACTTCTTTTATTTATTGCATAACGGAAGGGGGGCTTTAATCGAGGATAGAATGTGTACGTCTCCTCACAATCACGGCAATACCTCCTTGTATAAAACCCCAGAGATGGCTCTCACTTCCTCCTTGTACAAAGTCCCGAGGACGACTATCACTACCTCCTTGTACAAAGCCCCGAGGACGGCTATCACTACCTCCTTGTATAAAGCCCCGAGGACGGCTATCACTTAGGTTATCCTCGATTATCACCTTAAGGTCCTAAGGCATGCCGGAGAACCTTATCTCCCAAAACTAGAGTCAAAACTTATCTGTCTTATCACAAAGTCGGTTTCAACTTTCATTACAGCTGCCGATTTCAAAATAATGTGCCTGGCTGGTCTTAATTTCACATGTAAAGGTAAAACTGAACTTAATTTCATGCAAAGGGGCCGAACTTTATTTTTATGTTCAAATGGCCGGTTTTGATTTCAACATGTAAGCTGGTTCCGATTTCAATCATGCAAGGGCTGGTTTCTGATTTCAACATGCAAGCCGGTTCCGATTTCAAACATGCAAAGGCCGGTTTTCAATTTCATATTCAAAGGTGGCCGGTTTCATCTTTATACAAGGGAAGGCCGAACTCGATTTTTCACCAAGGGAAGGCCAAACTTGATTTATCATTCAAGGGAGGCCGAACTTGATTTCAACATGCAAGACCGAACTTGATTTCATACAAGATTGAACTTGATTTCAACATGCAAGACCGATCTTAATTTCAACGTGCAAGACCGAACTTGATTTCATTCAAGACCGAACTTGATTTCAACATGCAACACCGAACTTGAGTTCATGCAAAACTGAACTTGATTTCAACATGTAAGACCGAACTTGATTTTAACATGCAAGACTGAACTTGATTTCATGCAAAGGAAGGTTGATCTCGTTTTCATCATGCAAGGGTGGCCGGTTTCAAATCAAAGAGCTTATACGTCACTTTATAAAGCCGGTCTACTTTTTCATAATTAAATGACTGGTCATCAACTTAAATCATGCAATAATTAAACTTCATGCATGCGAACATCATCATTAGTTATACTTGCATTAAAAACATGAACTTAAGAAGGTGAGTATACTTGTGGCAGTCTTAAAAACAAAACTTAAAAGAGTAACGTCCGAAGTACACTTACAATGTTATGGAGTTAAAAACAGAGTGTACACTTGCCTGACAGCCGTTTGTTCACCTTTACCGACTGGAAGCTTTCTCTCCTGTACTCCTTACTGTTCTTCTCGCTGGTTGTTCGTGCCAGTTTCCTTGATCGAAGCTGAGTATTTATAGAGGAGGGGTTAGGTGAAATAAGTGGGGTAAGTCACTTGCTTCGGTACCTCTTTTCAGAGGGTAGGTGTGAGTAAGTAAGTTAGTTTACTTACTTGAGTACTTCTCCTCAGACTGTAATGGGGTAGTTTACTTACTCCATTTAGTTGATGTTTGGTTGGATTCTAACTAAATAGTAAAGTTGGCTTTTGGCTTTAGTTGCTATTAATTTATTTAGGTCAACTTTTCGGTCAATACTCTTTATTCTAATTAAACCATCTTCCTTGTCACGTTTCATTTCTTTCATTGAAGACAGGTCAATAATTTTTACCCCAACCTTGAGCCTCTTAATTAATTTTTTTGGACCTCACAACTCTCCCCTACTTAAGAAATTTTGTCCTCAAAATTTGAATAAAGTTACATACCTTAAACAAACAAATGGGGATACTTGCTCCGAATTTCTTCTTCTCGCTCCCAAGTAGTTTCTTCAGGTGAGGGATTCCTCCAAAGCACATTCACCAAAGCACATGCACTTTTGATTGACTTGGCGGCAGTGCTATTCTGTAAGAAACTTTTTCGATCTGTTCTAATATCTCAAAAGGGCCAATAAATCGTAGCTTCAACTTACCCTTCAGTCCAAACCGTAATGTTCCCTTGGACGGTGAGACCTTTAGAAAGACAAAATCTCCGACCTCAAAACTTAAGTCTTTCCTCCTTTTGTCCGCATAACTCTTCTGCCTGTTTTGGGCAACCTTTAAATTGTCATGGATCAGTCGGATTTTCTCTGCCGTTTCTTTTACGATTTCTGGACCCAAGATTCTCTTATCTCTAGTTTCCTCCCAGTGAATTGGTGATCTACATTTCCTTCCATACAAAGCTTTAAAAGGAGCCATATCAATGCTAACCTGATAGTTATTATTATAGGAAAATCTGCCAGTGCCAGGTAAGTATTCTAATTTCTCTTCATTTCCAACACCGAAACTCTCAACATATCCTCAAGAATTTGGATAGTACGCTCAGACTAGCCATCAGTCTCGGGGGATAAGCAGTACTGAATTTTAATTCAGTCCCCAATTCCTTATGCAAATTCTTCCAAAACCTTGAGACAAAACGGGAGTCCATATCAGACACGATGGAGGCAGGGATTCCGTGTAGTTTCACAATTTCGTTTGCATAAAGTTGTGCAAGTTTATCATGTGAATAGGTTGTCCTGATTGCCAAGAAGTGGGCTGACTTTGTCAGTCAATCAACTATAATCCAAACGGCATCATGATTTTTAGGAGTCCTTGGGAAACCTGACACAAAATCCATAGCAATATCTTCCCATTTCCAGCTTGGGATCGACATTGGTTGTAACAGCCCGGACGGTTTCCTCCTTTCAGCCTTCACTTGTTAACATGCGAGGCATTTCTCCACATTGGCCATAATGTCTCTCTTCATGTTCCTCCACCAGAACATTTTCTTTAAGTCTTGATATATTTTGTTTGTTCTAGGGTGGATGGTATATTTAGACCGATGGGCTTCCTTTAAAATTTTCTCTTTTAACTCCTTATCATTGGGCACGCATAATCGATCTCTAAACCATAATACTCCATCCATTCAGATGCTGAAATCAACACGGGACTCCTTACTCAAGTCGCTTGCAATTTTCATAAGGAATGGATCATTGACTTGTATCTCCTTAACTTCACTAACAATCTCCGGTTGAATTTGAAGGTAAGACAGGAGCATCCTATTTCCCTTAGCATAACGCCGGACATCACATTGCTTTAGATAATCTAACATCTTCATTTGTTTGATTTGCAAATGGGCCATAAATCCTGACCGTTGACTTAAAGCATCTGCAACTACATTCACCTTCCAAGGCTTATATTGTATCTCACAGTCGTAATCCTTTAAGAAGTCAAGCCACCTTCGTTGTCTCATGTTAAGCTCCTTCTGGGAAAGAAAATACTTCAAGCTTTTGTGATCAGAATACACTAGAAACCTTTCACCGTATAAGTAATGTCTCCAAATTTTTAAGGAAAACACTACAGCCGCAAGCTCCAGATCATGGGTAGGGTAGTTCTTTTCATGAACCTTTAGTTGCCTAGACCCATAAGCTATTACTTTACCGTGCTGCATTAGCACGCATCCCAAACCTATCTTAGAGGCGTCACAATACACCTCATAGTTTCTTGAACCCTCTGGAATTACCAACACTGGAGCAGTAGTCAGGCGATCCTTCAGCTCCTGAAAACTCCGATCACATTCTTCTGTCCACTCAAATCTGACTTCCTTCTTCAGTAGTCCAGTCAGAGGCATAGCAATTTGTGAAAAGTTTTTCACAAATCGTCGATAATAACCTGCCATGCCTAGGAAGCTTCTGACATCGGTTACTGAAGTCGGCCTACTCCAATTAGTAATGGTCTCAACTTTCTTGGGATCTACCGAGATACCACCATCAGAAATCACATGTCCCAAGAATATTACCTTTTTCAATCAAAATTCACATTTTTCTAACTTGGCATATAACTTTTCCTCACGGAGTACTTGAAGTACTATCCTTAGATGGGTTTCATGCTTCTCATAATTTTTGAAATAGATTAGAATATAATCGATGAAAATCACCACAAATTTATCCAGATACTGCCTGAATACTTTATTCATTAGATCCATGAAGGCAGCAGGGGCGTTTGTAAGCCCAAAGGGCATAATAAGAAACTCATAGTGGCCGTATCTCGTCCGGAAAGCAGTCTTGGCCACATCCTCAGGTTTAATCCTCAATTGATGATAACCAGACCTCAAATCGATCTTTGAAAATACCCGAGATCCTTGCAATTGGTCAAACAAATCATCAATTCGCGGCAGAGGGTATTTGTTCTTGATTGTGATTTTATTTAACTCATGATAATCGACACATAGTCGCAACGACCCATCTTTCTTTCTGACGAACAAAACTGGTGCTCCCCAAAGAGACACACTTGGCCTAATGAAACCTTTGTCTAACAGCTCATGTAGTTGCATCCTTAATTCTTTTAACTCAGCCGGAGCCATTCTATAAGGGATCTTAGAAACTGGACTGGCATCAGAAATAATAGAAATCTCAAACTCAATTTCTCGATGTGGAGGCAATCCAGGCAACTCCTCAGGAAATACATCCTCAAATTCGCAGATAACTTGGATGTCCTTAGCCGGCACCTTGTGACTCCCAGTGGTGTAGGCATAAGCTAAGTAAGCTTTACATCTGCTTCTCACCAGATGTTTAGCATGTAAGGTCGAGATTATTACAAGCATTTTCTTTTTCTTAATGCCTTGGAAGAAAAAGGTCTCCATCCCAGGGTGTTAAAATAAACCTTCTTTGTAAAGCAATCAATGGTAGCATGGTTTTTGGCAAGCCAATCCATCCCTAAAATTACGCCAAAACCTCCAATACCTAGTAATACCAAATCCATAATTAAATATTTCCCGTCTGCTTCCATCACGTATCCAAGGTATACAACAACAGTAACGACGGGAAGTCCAATAGGAGTACATACTGATAATTCATAATTTAATAAGTAAGGGGCAGTATCAATATGGCATGCAAACCATGGAGAAATAAAAAAATGAGTCGACCCTGAATCAAACAAGATGGATGCAGGAATGCCACAAACAGAAAGGGTACCTTCCACGACATTAGGTGATGCCTCTGGTTCCTCGATAGCTACTGCGATGGCCTTAGCCGAAATAGTAGGCTTTCCTCCCTCTAGCCTTGGGCAATCCTTGATCAGATGGCCTTGCTTCCCGCATTTGTAACAAGCTCCCGTCATTCGGCGGCACTCCTGCCCCGGATGTATTTTTCCGCAGGATGTGCAGTGCGCAGCCGATGTTTTAGAATCAGATGTCGACTGAGCCGGCACGATACTCCTCCCTTTTACCACCGTCCTCATCCTCTTAGATGATTCAGAAGATCCTCCAGCAGATCCGATACTGACGTTAGTCCGACTGGCTGCCTCTTTGCAAAAAATCTCTCCGTCTCTAATTCTCTCTCATAGATGACTGCCTGGTCCAGTATGTTGGCATACATCTCGAGCTTCAAGGTGGACAGTTGCTTCCGGATATCATCCCGTAATCCTTGCTGAAATTTCTTCTCCTTTCTTAGTTCGTCTTCTATATAATAAGGCAAAAATTTGGACAACTCAGTAAATTTAGTGTCGTATTCTGTCACAGACATACTCCCTTATCTTAACTTCATGAACTCCATGTCCTTTTGATCTCAGAGGCTAGATGGAAAGCATTTCTCTAGAAAAGCTTTCTCAAACATTTTCCAAGTGATCAGTTCATTGGGCACCCCTAGTGCCCTCTTCCTCATGTCCCACCAGCTATTTGCCTCGCCTTCCAACTTGTAGACGGCGAATGTGACCTTCTCTTTGCTGATTTGGATTTGCGGCCCAAATGCCGATTTAGAATTGAGAGAGGTTTGATTTCTGCTGACTTGGCATGACAATTGCCGAAGTGGACTTGAGGGTGCTGATTTGGACTGTCCTTCAAAATGCCGATTTGGTCTTGCGTGTAAATTGTCGATTTCGGTTTGCGTCTCAAGTGCCGAATTGGAATTGAGGTTCTGAGGCGGCCGGATTGACTTAGCCGTCATGGCATTTCAAATTGCCGGTTTGATCTTGTGGGTGCCGACTTGGACTCGCGAGTAAAGTTCTGAGTTCAAATTGCATTTAAAGTGCCGATTTAGAATTCTGGGACAAATGTCGATCTGGACAGGAGGCTGGTTTGGCTTTGCTGACTAGGCATATCAAGTGCAGATTTGGACTTGAGTTTGCCGTTCTTGACAAGCGCCTCAATTGTCGTTTTCGACGTGCGTTTCAAGTGCCGATTTAGAGTTGGGTTTTAAATGCCGATTTTGAATTTGTAATCTTATTTCTAAATGACTTTGGTCATGGTTTTAGGGGACTCCCTTATCTCTATATTTCTTTTCCCAAGTCGGCAAATCACTTGGTAAAGAACATAGTTTTCTTGTATATTGTATTTAAATTTTAATGCAATTAATTACTTACCAAAAAAAAGAATGTGACCTTCTCCTGGTCCGACCACCCAATTACCGCAAATATTTTCTTCATCCTCTTTAGCCATATATCAGCTTCTGTCGGGTCAGGTTTCCCCTAGAAGCCCGGTGCGCGCTCCATTGTAAACCGGTCATACGTAGTTGGAGCTAGGATAGCCGGAGCTAGCTCAGTCGCAGGGATTGGCGCCATATGCCTATGCTCGACGGATTCCACCATGTTGGTCATTCTTTCCAGCAAATCTATATGCGCGGCCTCCCGATCATAGGGCGTATTTCTGCTATTTCTTCTTCCCCTTCCACTAGCGATCCTAAAATCAAGATAGACACAATATTATAATCTTAGCAAAAGAAAATATCCTTCAATCCTGAAAATTTATACTTGGTCCAGAAGCCAAGTTTTTCCTAAGGGATCTAATTGCCTAAGTTATCCTTGGCCTACTTCTCTCAGAGTTTCAGTATGAAGATTCAAACCTTTGCTTCCGTATTCTGATCGATTAATTCTTAAGGTATCTTATCTCTCTGATACCAATTGTAGCGAAACAAATTTTTTATTTTTACTGCGCTATTCGCAACACAGGATCGCAGATGCCATCTAGGACATATATATTTTAATCATAAAACGCAAAGCAGAAGCCAATCTAACATCTTGCAAAAACATTCATACTCATTCCATAACATTTATTTTAGAATAGGCACAAATGTCCAATTACAAAAGTTTATGAGTCTAACAATTCATTATAGTAATTGATTCTCCGCTACAATCCTCAAAAAGGTTCTCCTGAATCCTTACGAATCCTTCAAGTCGGCTTTGATCACTTCGTCTCGTCAGGCACAAATTCTAAATTTCCATCTGAGGGGGGGAAACAGAAAATAGTGAGCCGGAGCTCAACAAGGTATATGCAAATTTTTTATAAAACGTTCGTGTTGTCAACAGTTACAGATATATATATACAGAATATAATTTGGCCGGAATCATGCAAAACACTTAGGACGGTTAATGCAGGAAATCAGGCATCATATATACACATAGCATTTAGCCGAACAAAAGCAAATCGAAAGGTCAGAATAGATAATATTTGGGCATAACACAATGCAGATCATAATTTTAACTTATTTTATTTATTGCATAACGGAAGGGGGGCTTTAATCGAGGATAGAATGTGCACATCTCCTCACAATCACGGTAATACCTCATTGTACAAAGCCCCGAGGATGGCTCTCACTACCTCATTGTATAAAGCCCCAAGGACGGCTATCACTACCTCCTTGTACAAAGCCCCGAGGACGGCTATCACTACCTCTTTGTACAAAGCCCCGAGGATGGCTCTCACTTTGATTATCCTCAATTATCACCTTAAGATACTAAGGCATGTCGGAGAACCTTATCTCCCAAAATTAGAGTCAAAACTTATCTGTCTTATCACAAAGCCGGTTTCAACTTTCATTACAGCTGCCGATTTCAAAATAATGTGCCAGGCTGGTCTTAATTTTACATGTAAAGGTAAAACTGAACTTGATTTGATGCAAAGGGGCCCAACTTGATTTTTATGTTCAAATGGCCGGTTTTGATTTCAACATGCAAGCCGGTTCCGATTTCAATCATGCAAGGGCTGATTTTCGATTTCAACATGCAAGCCGGTTCCGATTTCAAACATGCAAAGGCCGGTTTCCAATTTCATATTCAAAGGTGGCTGGTTTCATCTTTATACAAGGGAAGGCCAAACTCGATTTTTCACCAAGGGAAGGCCGAACTTGATTTATCAATCAAGGGAGGCCGAACTTGATTTCAACATGCAAGACCGAACTTGATCTCATGTAAGACCGAACTTGATTTCAACATGCAAGACCGAACTTGATTTCAACATGCAAGACCGATCTTGATTTCAACGTGCAAGACCGAACTTGATTTCATGCAAGATCGAACTTGATTTCAACATGCAAGACCGAACTTGATTTCATGAAAAACCGAACTTGATTTCAACATGCAAGATCGAACTTGATTTCATGCAAAGGGAGGTTGATCTCGTTTTCATCATGCAAGGGTGGCCGGTTCAAATTAAAGAACTTATACGTCACTTTACAAAGCTGGTTTACTTTTTCATAATTAAATGACTGGTCATCAACTAAATCATGTAATAATTAAACTTCATGTGTGCAAACATCATCATTAGTTATACTTGCATTAAAAACATGAATTTAAAAAGGTGAGCATACTTGTGGCAGTCTTAAAAACAAAACTTAAAATAGTAACATCCAAAGTACACTTGCAATGTTATGGAGTTAAAAACAGAGTGTACACTTGCCTGACAGCCGTTTGTTCACATTTACCGACTAGAAGCTTTTTCTCCTGTACTCCTTACTGTTCTTCTCGCTGGTTGTTTGTGCCAGTTTCCTTGGTCAAAGCTTAGTATTTATAGAGGAGGGGTTAGGTGGAGTAAGTAGGGTAAGTCACTTGCTTCGGTACCTCTTTTCAGAGGGTAGGTGCGAGTAAGTAAGTTAGTTTACTTACTCGAGTACTTCTCCTCAGACTATAACGGGATAGTTTACTTACTCCATTTAGTCGATGTTTGGTTGGATTCTAACTAAATAGTAAAGTTGGCTTTTGACTTTACTTGCTATTAATTTATTCAGGTAAACTTTTCGGTCAATACTCCTTATTCTAATTAAGCCATCTTCCATGTCACGTTTCATTTCTTTCATTGAAGACCGGTTAATAATTTCAACCCCAACCTTGAGCCTCTTAATTAATTTTTTTGGACCTCACATATTTCCTTTGTTGTTAATTTCTTTCCTCCCATTTGAGTATTTATTGTTCTAAAATTCATACATGCCATATTTTCATACTTAAAAAATTTATTCATCATATGCATATACTATTCTTCTCATATTTCTATAATATTGTATGAACTCCATGTCTTAACTTATACACATTGTACTATTCAGCTAATTTTCTACATTACAATTGATGTGTGTTCTAAAACCATATTTAATTGGCTGTCACATGCTTTAAATTCATACATAAGGTTCCTACATGTGTAAAATTCCTTAAGTATATACTTTCATGTTCCAAAAATTCATTAACCTTTCTCGGTATGTCTTAGAAATTGAAAGGAAGTGCTGAAATTTCACCTACTACACATCGTACCTATATTTTCTACAAAATTTAACCATTGTCTAAAATGAGAAAACACAAGAGATCATTTGTATTTGTGTAGAATTTTTCTTAATTATACATTGGACATTTGTAAGAAATTAACGGTGATGTAATATAATATGTCTTTGTATATTATAATTGTAATCGATATTCAAATTTATGATCCGTTAGGTGAAAGCGATATTCAGCCCCATCTATAGAATTATAAATATGATGACCCACCTAAGGGTTTTAAATAATAGTGCAAGACCTTTAATTATGTGAAAATAATATAATCCGAGTTTTGATTATTTACTAATTTATCGGTGAGGCCCTATTGATCCTTAGTTCATAAGAATTAGTATAATTTGAGCATATTTTCATAGTGCATTAATTAGAATAAAAAAACTGAGTTACCAATTTGAAATTATGCATAAATGTTATGGAAATTTCACGATCTCACATTTAAATTTTTGATCATGTCCGTTCTAATATATTTTGAGGTAAATATGTTTGATTATGAAAATTCATATGCCTAGTTGAGAAATTAGCTTAGTCTTACTTTTATTTTTACTAGTCCTTTTCAGATTAGTGGGCTTGAGGTATATAAGGCACGCTTGTAGGTAGAGGAAATTAACGGAAAGGCTGTTGAAGGAAAATAGAATTAGGAATTGGGAAATTTGGATGTTGTATTTTTTTTTCAAAATAGTAGCCTTAGAATGTTCACTTTTACTTTGGTTAAATGGTTTTGTATTAATTCTGTTATTGCGATATTTATAGTTAACAATGTAGTTGGATTTTGTTCTGTTCAGTAGTAAGTTTAAAATATGGCTGTTTGTTTACTTTGATTTTTGTATAAACGTATCTCCTTATATGTAAAGTCTGAGATCTCTTGATCAAGCAAAGCATAATTTATCAAGGTTAAATGATGCAGAGAAGTCTGACATCTGGGGAATTACTAAAATTAGTATGAATAAATTTATCTAAATAAAAATTAATAAGTCCTAACACTCCACACACTCCATAGTATGTTGAAATTATTCTGAATTCCGCAAGAAGCGCAGTAACAAACTTA
>JAODPA010026846.1:0-37373 GCA_025585075.1 Nepenthes mirabilis
GGGTTAATTTAACCCTAGCATTTGTGGGTGTGTGAGGGGAAGTGGAAGAAAGAAATCGGCTGTGAGTGGGAGGAATCGGGAGGCGTGGTTCATACTTGAGGCGTGTCTTGCATCGCCGTTGCCGATTTCCGTCGTTGCCGTACCCTGTTCTGCTGAAGCCGTTTTTCCAAATCTGAAGCCGGAACCGGAGCCGTGGTGAAGCCGACTCAAGCCGTGTCTGGATCTGCGAAAATCAGGCAAGTGTTCCTCTACGGTCATTTCTCCTCTGTTTGCAATTGAATCTTCCCAATTTCGTAATGAAATCATCCTAATATTCCTTCTCTTGCTTAATTTCTGCGATTTCTTTATGCCCTGTTTCTGGCCAAAATGCTGTGAATGAAGAAATTTTAATCTGGGGTTAAATTGGGGTTGTACTGCTTGGGTTGGTGTGAACGTCAGTGTGAAGGCCGTGTGTGCTTGCGTTTGGTGAGTGTGTGTGTGTGGTGTGTTGCCCTGTGTGTGTGCGTGCAGGGCAGCAGGAGCTGCTGCGTGAGGCCTGGTGTGCGTGGTGCTGTGTATGGGCCAGGTATGGGCTGGGTGTGTGTGGACTGGGCCNGGAATGTATTTGGATACATATATATATATACGTATGTTGTTGTGTAATTATACGTGTGTTTGGTAAAGAGCATAGAGGATATTTACAGTTCGTAAATATTGTATGTATAAATGTATATTGGCCGGTGTTTGGAGTGGTATTAATTGTATGAAGAAATAATTATTGCCAATTAATTTATTGGAACCTTATAAAATTAATTGGGGATGGAAATTGAAATAAAAATATTGTTAGCCTTAGTCGTAGGCATCGCTCCGAAATAAAATAGTGAAGTATTTAAGCTGATCATATCTCAATCGTTGTATTCCCTTTGGATGTTCCGAGATATGTTTCTTTGTGTTGGAATTTGATTGTGAGTACGGTCTGATCAGCACCGAACGACGTTCTGTTATTGATGTTGCAAAGCGTTTCTTTGCGTTATACTCGGTGTGTGAGTATGTGTTTTTGTTGGCTTCTTACGGTCAAAGTTGAGGAGAGTGTGTGAAAACATTAAAGTATCTGGTCGAATGGGAGGCTTTGGTACTGTAATGTGGTCTACGCTTATCCGATACCGATTTTCGTATCCCGGTGGTGTTGAGGTACATTGCCTAGTGTGGCGGGATGCTTATGGCCCTGTGATCATTGTAGATCATGATATTGAGGATATTATGGCGGGAGATGCTGGGTTTGATGTGTGAGTTGTCTTCCGTGCCTGGTAGAGTCAGAAGAAGAGCATGTAGATGAGGTCATTTGTCCTGGTTGAGTCAGATGATGAGCATGCTCGAGAGACGTCTGTACTTTGTGGGGCAGAGTTTCTGAGGACCATGGATTTGGTCGGTGGTCAAATTTGCGAGCATCAGTTAGCCCGTGCAAGAACCTAGCTATCGGGGGATATACGCAGCCTTTGGTTCACAGTGGTGGAATAAGATCCGGGTGATTCTTTGTGATGTTCTATGATTGTGGGTACCTCATTAGTTGTGGTGGCAGTATCCTTGTGTGGATCCTGTGATACTCGAATTCTGTGGAATCCATGTTGTATTGCTATCGTGAGTATGCTGGTCGTTCTCGCTGACATATGGACCGGAAAAATCCTCAAGCCTCGATATCGGATTCCAGGGGATTTCCATTGTTATTGGCACTCTTATTATTTTTGGATGTTCGGGTCTTGTGGGACCTATTTTGCCTGGAGTCGTATTTATGACGTGTTGTATTCTGTCTCGGATATAGTTGGTTGTCAGAGTGTGTTGAGACCTTGGTAGATGGTATCCGAGATTTTTATTGTTGTTAGCGTTTTTGATTATATAACTTGTTGGGTTTTGGCTCGCCCTTGTGTTTTCTTGGCTCCAGATTGAGTAGACAGCCTCTAGTTTGGAGGAGACACCTCTGTGTTACAGAAAGAAGTTTCGATAGAGAAGATGGTTCTGGTAGCTGGATGATGAGATTAACTATTATTGAGATTTATGTATTTTTATTTTGTTGAGATTTTTCATAATGTAGAAATTCAAGTGAATGAAATAATTGAAATATGAAATTTATGTTATTTGGTTTTAAATTTTTAGTCCGCGTTAGCGGCTCGAGCCACGTGTTTGAGTATTTAGGTTCGGGTGCTCACATGTGGTGGACGCGCGAGAGCCTTCTGCTAGCTCCCCAATTACGCGAACTTTTGCTGTGGAGCCAATGGTGGAGCTTGATCCTCCAGTAGCTGCTCCGTAGGCTACCGTTGAGGAGCCTGCAGTTGCCATGGGTGAGACTGCTGAGCAGTTGAAGTGCATTCTGGAGGAGGCAGCCACGAGCTCGGCTCGAGAGGATGCTCCTGGTCCACCGCCGCCTAGGCCAGGTCTGGAGGCTAGGCCCGAGAGGCCCGAGAGGCTCGCGAGGATATTTTGTGAGGTACGATTTCTTGGTGATGGCTTTCTCGTACTTTCTCCTTTCCGAGATTCATGGCTCGCTCTTTGTTTTTCTCTTGCGCAGCCGAGGAAGCTGGTTTCTGCCATCTACGAGGAGGTGGTGCAGCGCGACAAGGCGATCGCTGATAGGGAGGTGCAGATCACCTGGCTGGATGCTAGGCTGGCTGCTTCGGGAGGGGAGCATCGTGAGGAGATTGCTGTCCTCAAGGCTGTTCTTACGGGCGTGGAAACGGAGAGCGCCAACTTGAGAGCTGAGAATGCTTGTTTGAAAGAGAAGGATGATCGAGGCAAAGCAAGCAACAAACGGCTTGCCGAGCGAGTGTCCACCTTGGAGAACGAGCTGAGTCTCCATATCCGTCCCCACGAGGTCGAGGGCATGATGTACGCACGGCTGTTGGAGGGGTCAACGTGTGTCGGCGTCTTGTGCGTTGGTCGACCCCGACTTTTCCATTGAGTACGTCCAATTTGCATCACCTTGTAGCAATACGCCCCCTGGTCGGTCATGAAGGAGTTATGCTCCTTGTCCTCTGGGTTCATTCGGATCTGGTTGTAGCCCGAATACGCATCCATGAAGCTCAGGAGCTTGTGTCCGGACGTGGAGTCCACTAGCTGGTCGAACCTGGGGAGAGGAAAACTGTCATTGGGGCAACCCTTATTTACGTCGATGAAGTCAACGCACGTTCGCCACTTGCCGCTGCTCTTCTTCACTGGCACTACGTTGGATAGCCACTCCGAATATTGAACTTCCCAGATGAACCCCGCGTCTAGGGGTCTCTTCACTTCTTCCCTTATGGCGACATTCTCCACGGAGTGGTTCCTGTGCTTCTGTTGGACGGACTTTCGGTTCGAGTCAAGGCCCAGTTTGTGGACAATCACTTCAGCCGGTATCCCGGGCATGTTAACGGGAATCCAGGCAAACACGTCGGAGTTGGCCGTAAGGAAGGTAATCAGCCGGTCGCGTTCTGCAAGCTGGAGAGATCTGCCCACGTTGACGCACCTTTCCAATTCGGAAAGATTTAAAGGGACCGCTTCGGTGGCCTCTCCTGACTGGGCCTGTTGTAGCAGGGTTTCATCGCGGAGGTCAAGGTCTTCGTCCGGGTAGCATGGTATCGCGGGATTCATCTGGGACAGGTAGCACGTCCGTTTCATCTCCTGGTCTCCGAGGACTTCTCTCACACCCCACGGGATGGGAAACTTCACCTTTAGGTGTGGGATGGACGTCATAGCTCCAAAGGTCGTGAGGAAGGGTCTGCCCAATATGGCGTTGTAAATAGACGGTAGGTCAACGACGAGGAACGCCAGCTCTCGCGTCACAGAGCGCGGGTGGGTCCCCATGGTGACCTCCAGCCGGACTATCCCCTGCACGGGAACTAGTTCATTGTCCAGGCCGTACAAGGGTCTGCCACAGCTTTCATCTGGCTTCATTTCAATCAGAGTTTAAAGAAGGCGCCGAGATACAGTAAATTTTGTGAATTTCCATTATCAATGAAGATTCGTTTCAATTGGTAGTCATCCCCACCGTCTGAAACGAGGGTAGATACAACAAGGGGATCAGTATGGGGGGAGATTAGATGAGTCATATCGTTGCTGCTAACACTAATGATATTATCCCTATCCCCTATCCTCGCTCGTTTGTTGCTGGAAGTTGGCTTCGGCTCTCTACACCTGGCGTTCTTGACTGCTGCGGTGGATATCATGTTGACCACGCCGGCAGTCGTGCGGGCCCTCGGGGGCTAACTGGCCTCGCCATCCGAGGTAGCGGTTCTCTGCCCCGGACTCTTCACGAACCGCTTGAGGTGTCCACGGTGGATTCGGTCCTCTATCTCCTGCTGCAGGGTTCGGCAGTTCTCAGTCGAGTGTCCGAGGCAGCGGTGGTACTGGCAGTATTTGGTCTGGTCGCTGCCGCTGGGTCCTTTCGGCATTTTCGGCCACTTGAAGAACTTCTCGTCCAGGATTTGCATCAGGATGTTGGTTCGGCTGCATCAGGATCTGCTCGCTCCCTGTAGAGAAAAGTGGGTACGGAAGCAGTTGAGATGGTCCATTGGGTCCTTACTTTCGTCGTGCTCCTCTAGGACCGGTATCTTGAACTTGTTCGGCAACGGTTGGGTCCGCAAGTCCATGGCAAAGGGCGATCTCTGAAGGTCGGCGGAGGATCGCGTGGGCCTTTCCTTATGCAGGATGTCCCACAACACTTTGACCTTCTCCTCCATCGACGGGTGGGTGGCGCCTCTCTGCGCGTTGATGACATCGCGGAGCTCCGTGTGGTCCTGGAGGTGTGGTTGAGCCTGTCGGGGATGTTGACTTTCCGCTTGAGTCGGCCGCTCGTTGTTCGAGCCCGCCACGGTCGACTTCCCATTGCCGCACGAGTTGCGGGGTTACGCCTCTCATGGCTGTCCCCCCGATTGCTGCGGCTGGGATGGCTTTCCGCTTCATCAGGGTCGACTCCATTGGGGACCACTTGAGTTGCGGCGTTGTCGCGCTGGTTGGATCGTCTCCTGCGGGCTGCCGCACGGCGCCTCGCTCTCTTGGAGGAGGGGGCCTAAGATGCTGGAGGGGCAGCCCCCGGCCAAGGAGTTCCCGTATGCTCACACAGGGCGTGGAGGACCAACTTTATGTCGCCCACGTCCGCAGCCAAGCGGTGGACATCGTGCTCTGGACGAGTGTCCCCTTGGTTCTCTGCGGGAGGATCCTCGTTTTGGGCGATGGCCTCTATCACTGGAGCACTGGCTTGTGCTTTGGTGTTCACCATTTTCTTTTCTTCAGAAGAGAAGTGTGAAGAGACACTTGGCTTCTCGTCAGCTTCCCATAGACGGCGCCAATGTTGCATCCCGAGTTCGCGGTTGTCATAAGGATTAGGGTGCCTTCGGATTCCCAAGCGCGCGGTAGCGTTAGGCGAATGGTCCGGTCTCCGTAACTCTAAATCTGGACCTGCACAATACAAACAACAAACAAGAGGTTAGAGGTCCGACGGGATTTCTCCCACCACGGCCACTTCGATGCTCAAGTCAGCAAGTTCCCGCAATGAACGGAAATGGCACACGCAGAGAGCGGTGCGCGGATGAATGCTGATGAAACGTGAGTGATGTGTATGCTTTGGCATGGAGAATATAATGAGTAGGTTACGGAAGGCTTAGCTTCCTTAATACACCGCAATGGTGGCTGACTTCCCTCAGCCTGAATAGAGTTGGGGACGGTGATCGTGAGAGAAACGGACTCGCTCATAGCCACAGGAAATGAGCCTTATCTCAGCTCGAGTTCTTTCTCTCTTGTGATTTGCTCAGAGGAGGGAGGACAAGAATTCGAATCCTTCGCTCTGTGGGGAGAGGGAGCTATTATAGGCTCCTCTCCATTGGACTCTGGGCGTCAGAATGCCCGTGGCTAGGGCTTCCTTGCCCCTCGTGAAAGTTATGTCTGCAGACTCCATTGGAGAAATGGACGAGGACTTTTTTAAGTAGTTCGAGAAGCCTGTCAAAGTTGACGAGGACCCTAAGAGCGTAGGCTCTGACTCTATCTTCGTAGGCCTGCTGCAGTCACGTTTTGTAAGTGGGTTGGTCACTTACTCTGATTGGATGTTGAGGCGGCTGCAACTTCCCTGATATCAGGCGTGCCATTCTGACATATCGGGCGTGCGCCTATCATGACAGGCCTAGGTGGCGTGGTCCTGCCACCTTAGCGCCAGTAAGGTGGCCTGCCGTTCACTAGGCCTTTTTCGTTATAAATACAAGGCTTGTGTGCCCTTGCTGTAGTACGCTGAAAAGAGGATTTGGAGAGTTTGCACCGTGTCTTTGTGAGCAGCCTTGGTGTGAGCTTTGAAAGAGTTGTGGGTAAGCCTTGTTGTAAAGATAGAGTGAGAAACACTTTAGAGAGAGATTGTATATTTGAGATTGTTTTCTTTCGTTTGAGCTTGTGTAGCTAAACACTTGTAAAAAATCTTTTTATTGTGTATTTTTTGGTGGTCTTTTCCTTGATTGAAGAAGGGTTTTCCACGTTAAAATTTTGTGTGTTCTCTCTTGTTTTTCTATTTCTACTTTCTAGTCGTCTGTCCGAGAGCTCTGCTCTGGCTTGCTGTCCGAGAGCTTTGTCCGCTCGGTCACCGTGTCTTCCGTGTTTGCGTCAACAAGTGGTAACGGAGATTTTGGTTCTTTGAACGGTGATCTTGTTGCAGGATGCAATGGAGGTTGGAAGCAAGATGACTTGCTTGAACGGAACAAACTTTGACACCTGGCAGAGCAAGATGTCGGACTTGCTCTTTGTGAAATCCATGCACAACCCTATTTTTGCCACACAAAAGTCGGGGGCAAAGACGGACGAGCAGTGGACGCTGGAGCACAAGCAAGTGTGCGGCTACATTTGGCAGTTCGTGGACGACAACGTGTACAATCACGTTCACGGAGAGACGAATGCCAAGACACTATGGGAGAAGCTGGAAAAGCTCTATGCCTCTAAATCCGAAAATAACAAAATTTATCACCTAATGAGGCTGATGCAAGTCCGGTACAAGGATGACTCATCTGTCGCCGACCACCTGAATGAGTTTCAGGGCTGCGTGTACAGGCTGACTAGCGTGGGGATCAAGTTCGAGGATAAGGTCCTCGGACTATGGTTGCTAGCAACCCTCCCGGATTTATGGAAGGTTATGAGGATCACTATAGCCAATACAGCTCCTACCGGCGTAGTGACTTTAGAGATGGCCCAAGGAGCTGTGCTGAACGAGGAAGTGCGACGGCGTTCTCAAGGCTCGTCCACCTCTAGCACTCCGAAGTCCTTGTTACCGAATCCAGGGAAAGGAGCCGAGGACGTGGCCCAAAGTCTGAAGACAAAGGGTGGAGCAAGCCACGTTCTCGGTATCAAGACATGGAGTGCTATCATTGTGGTAAGAAAGGTTACTTCAAGAAGTTTTGTTATAAATGGAAGCGTGAAAACGCTGGCAAGCAGTGGGGCGAGAAGAGACGAGGCGAGGAGTCCTCGGTCTCTGTTGTTACAGAAGGTGATCTCCTGTTAGCCTGCGAGTCTGAGGACTCTATAAGCGTGGCTGAGCAGGCTTCTGATTGGGTGGTGGATTCAGTCGCATCCATCCACGTCACCTCCAGGAGAGACTGTTCTCCACTTACACTTTATGTGCCCCAAGATTGTTGAGGATGGGCAACATGGAGACGTCTGAGATTATTGGACGAGGGGACGTCTCCTTGCTGACGAAAACTGGAGCCCGACTGATTTTGAGGAACGTCCGACACGTCCGCGATATTCGGATGAATATCATCTTAGTAGAAAGCTGAATGATGAAGGCTTTTGCAGCGTCTTTTGTGATGGTAGTTATAAGTTGACAAAGGGCTCCATGGTGGTTGCCCGAGGAGTAAAGGCCTCAGGCCTTTACACATTGAAAGCTCAGGCCGAGGTGGCAAAGGTAAATGCCACAAGGAATGTGGAGTCCTCGGGCCTGTGGCACAAGAGACTCGGACACATGAGTGAGCGTGGCATGAGTCATCTGGCGAAGAAGGGTCTCATCCAAGAGATGGATGGAGGCAAATTGAGGACTTGCCCTCACTGCATGGCAGGGAAGCAGCGCAAAGTCTCCTTTCAAGGAGAAGTATCTTCCAGGAGGTCCGAGATTCTTGAGCTCGTCCACACGGATGTGTGTGGTCCCCTCCCGGAGAGGCCATCTGGAGGAGCACAATACTTTGTCTTCTTTATTGACGATTGTTCGAGGAAGCTGTGGGTGTTCCCGTTGAAGACCAAAGATCAGGTTGCGGGAACCTTTGAGCAGTTCCATGCCCTCATTGAGCGTGAGACCGGGAGGAGGTTGAAGGTTGTCCGGAGCGACTACGGTGGCGAATACATTGAGACGTTTGATGCCTACTGTAGAGCTTGCGGCATCAGACATCAGAGAACTCCACCTAATATGCCACAGTTAAATGGCGTGGCCGAGAGGATGAATCGCACCCTGATGGAATGGGTCAGGTGCATGTTATCCGAGACCAGGCTTTCGGGACCTTTTTGGGCCGAGGCCTTAAAGGCAACCGCCCACGTGATCAACCGGTCGCCCAGTAAGCCTCTGGACGGGGAAGTTCCAGAGAAGATTTGGACTGGGAAGGAGCCAGCATACAGCTATCTTCGGACATTTGGCTGCAAGGCCTTTGTTTATGTTCCGAGAGATCAGAGGACCAAGTTGGAGCCAAAAATAAAGCAATGTGTCTTTTTGGGCTATGGCGAGAATGAACTTGGGTACAGGCTATATGACCTAAAGGAAAGGAAGCTGGTCCGGTCCCGAGATGTGGTCTTTGTTTAGGACGAGACCATCGAGGACATTGGGAATGAGAAGAGGACTCATTTCAGCACTTCCCGGACGGACAGAGTTGACGCTGATACTGTCCATCCAGTACCTCCTGAGTTCGATGTCGGCGGCTCAAGTGTGGCAGGCAACCATGGTGAGGCATTTCGGTGCCTCAGGATCAGGTTGAAGATTTGGCACCTCAACAGGCCGAGGTGGCCCCTGTGAGACGGTCGTCCAAGCAGAGACGTCCGTCCGTCCGCCTTCCAGCAAGTGAGTTTGTCTTCCTTACTGATGTTGGAGAACCAGAAGATTTTAATGAGGTCATGTGTAACGCTCAAAAGGATAAATGGTTTGAGGCCATGAAGGAAGAAATGGTTTCTTTTCATGAAAATCATACCTTTAAACTGACCAAATTGCCTAAGAGGAAGAAGGCCCTAAAGAACAGATTCTTGGGACGCCATACCTTTAAACTGTACCCTCCGGAGACAAGACGGAGTTGAGGACTTACCTTAACTCCAAAAGATCAGCAAACGCCACTCACGCAGATCCGCGAGTGGATAAAATCTGGAACCGCGTGTTCCAAGATGAGCACGCCATCAACTTAGATTGATCTCCTTTCACAGTGGAGATCCTGGGCCGTCCATTCCCGTCAAAGTTCAAGATGCCATCCCTTGACTCGTACGATGGGAGCAGTGATCCGGTTGACCACCTGGATCACTTCCGCACCCATCTGAGTCTACAAGGGCTGGAGGACTCAGCGATGTGCCGCTGCTTTTCACTCACACTGAGGGGAGATGCCAGAATCTGGTTCCATCACCTCCCTTCCGGCACTGTCAGCAGCTTCCGTGAACTCACGGATCTCTTCCTGGCTCAGTACGCCTCGAGTCGACGGGAAGAGAAGTAGCCGTGGCATTTCTCCCACATTAAGCAAAAACCGGGAGAGAATCCACGGTGATTTCTGGATCGTTTTGTGGCAGAGGCCAGACAAATTCCTCAAATCACGAAGGAGATGAAGTTGGGCAGTTTCATCTTCGCGCTGACCTACAGGGATTTCTTCAAGCATCCGGCCCACAAGAATCCTCAAACCTTCTGGGAAGCAGAATCCATCACACGGGCATACGCTGCTGCGGAAGAGGCCAACGAGGCAAAATGCCTAGTGTGGGCGGATCAACCTCGATCGTTTCCTGCAGAGGGAAAACGGAAGTACGACGATAGTGATCATTCCTGCTGGAAGGAGCACAAGGCGGGGCCACCGGAGCGCAGAGACTACATGTCCACTGGCTTCACACCTCTGACGGATACCCGGTCTAACGTTCTCATGTAGATATGCGGGGAGAAGTTCTTGAATTGGCCAAAACCACTAAAAAAGGACTCTGAAAACCAGTCTAAGTACTGCGACTTCTACCGCTCTGCTGGGCATGCTACAGAGGACTGCAAGACTCTGCAGAGGGAGATTGAGGAGTTGATTCGCAGGGGGCACCTCGCCAAGTACGTCAGGTGCTCCAGACAGAGCTCTGGGGCGGCTGACGGAGAGGGGCAGGAACGGATTCCTCCCAGAAATCAGGTTGCAGCAGGAATGGTTAACATGGTCACCACCCGACCTGCTAAAAACCCATCCGGTAGTGAGGAACAGCAAATTGGGAAGAAGAATCAGCGCACAACGGACAACACCATCAGTTTCAGTGACGATGACTTAGCTCACGTTGTATCCCCCCATGCTGATCCCCTCGTTGTAACCATGCTCGTTTCGGACGGTAGCATCGACTACCAACTGAAACGAGTATTCATCGATAATGGAAGTTCTAGGTATTTGCTTTACTTCGATGCTTTCTTTAAATTAGGCTTAAAAAAAAATCAATTAAAACCTGCCGAAGGCCCATTATACGGCCTCGACAATGAGCCTGTGCCCGTACAAGGGACCGTCCAGTTGGAGGTCACCTTGGGCACGTATCCAAAAACAGTAAGTCGAACTCTCACATTCCTGGTGGTCGACTTGCCCTCAGTATATAACGTCATACTGGGTAGACCTTGCTTAACAGCGTTCGGGGTGATCACCTCGATTTCATATCTCAAAATGAAGTTTCCAACACCCTACGGTGTTGGGGAGGTGCTGGGGGACTAATTTACCGGACGAACCTGTTACATGTCGCAGATTGCCCCTAGTGACAGCACTAGAATGACTGGGAAAGTCGACCACAGAGACGAGACTACCCTTCGGCAAGCGCAATCTGGTAAAGCCACCGATCTAATCCTACTAAACCCGGAGAACCCAAAAAAGTGTGTACAGATCGGCGGCTCACTCACCGGACTACTGCGCGATGAACTGATTGCGTTCCTGCGAAGGAACGCTGACCTTTTTGCGTAGACTCCAACAGGTATGCTTGGAATCCCATCAGAAATGATGGTTCATAAGTTGGGGCTTGACTCCGACCGAAAACCCGTTAGACAGAAGCAGAGGAACCACTCCGTTGAAAAGCTAATCACCATCCAAGAGGAGGTGAAGAAGCTGTTGGACGCAGGCTTCATTAGAGAAGTCAATACTCAGACTGGCTCTCTAATGTCGTGTTAGTAAAGAAAAGCAACGGGAAATGGCGGATGTGCGTCGATTTTATCGACGTTAACAAGGCCTGTCCAAAAGACAGATTTTCCTTGCCCAGGATCGACCTGCTGGTTGACTCAACAGCCGGACATGAGCTGCTAAGCTTCATGGACGCCTATTCGGGTTATAACCAGATCCGGATGAGTTCGGAGGACGAGGAGCACACCTCATTCATGACCGATCAGGGCACTTACTGCTACAACGTAATGCCTTTCGGACTTAAGAACACTGGAGCAACCTATCAACGGTTGGTCAACAAAATGTTCGAAAAACATATTGGTTGCAACATGGAGGTCTACGTCGACGACATGTGCGTTAAGAGCAAGGTCATCGGCGACCACATCCGCGACCTAGAAGAGTCGTTCGAGGTGCTCCGTAAGCATCACATGAAGCTGAACCCAACTAAGTGTGTCTTCAGAGTGGCTTTCGATAAATTCCTGGGTTTCATTGTCTCCTAACGGGGGATCGAGGAAAACCCAGAGAAGATCAAGGCGCTCGCCGACATGGCACCGCCACGAAACGTAAAGGATGTCCACCGACTGACTGGATCCAGCGACTGACTGGATGGCTGGCAGCACTGTCCTGCTTCCTTGCGAAGTTCGGTGACAAGTACCAGGCCTTCTTCAAGGCCTTTAGAGGAACAAAATCCAACGGGTTCCAATGGACAATGGACTGCCAAACTGCTTTCGAGGAATTGAAACAGTATCTGGCCAGCCCGCTGTTATTGGTGTCACCCAAGGGCGGAGAAGAATTATATCTTTACTTGGCGGTGTTGCAGGCGTCCCTCAGTTCTGTTCTCATGTGTCAGGACTCGGACGCACAACGGCCGGTCTACTACGTGAGTAAAACGTTGACCGGCCCAGAGAGCCGATACTTGCACGCGAAAAAATTGGCCTTAGCGCTAATATTCTCTGCGCGAAAGCTAAGGCTATACTTTCAGGCCCACCGGATAGTGGTCCTCACGGACCAACCGCTGAAAAACATACTCCAGAAACCCGACATTTCTGGACGGTTGGTGAAATGGGCTATCGAGTCGGGCGAGTTCCGACATCGAATTTTAGCCCAAGCCTACTGTAAAAGTACAGGCGCTGGCTGACTTCATTGTCGAGACTACAACCCCAGTCCTCGAAGAACAGCCCAAGGAAAGTGAGGAACTACTTGACGGAGTCCCGGAATGGATACTCCACGTAGACGGATCGTCTACGGACATGGGCAGTGGCACTGGGGTGGTCCTTACAACTCCCGACGGGTTTGAGGTGAAATACTCACTCAAGCTCAACTTCTCGGCAACCAACAACATTGCCGAGTACGAAGCCCTACTAGTCGGCCTACGATTAGCCAAAGAGTACTCCGCCAAGAGATTGACAGTTTACAGTGACTCCGAGCTAATCGTTAACCAGTTAACGGGTGCTTTGAAGCGAACAACCCTCTCTTGGCCGAGTACTTGGCAAAGGCAAGGGAGGCCGTCCAGGGTTTGGTCAAACTGACCTTGGTCCACATTCCTCAAACTGAAAATTGGAAGGCGGACCAGCTGGCCAAAGCCGCTGCGGCCGAAAACCCAGAACAGGATTTGAGAGACATGCAGGAGATCCTAAACGCTCCCAGCATTGAGAAGCGAGAGGCAATGCAGATTTCCAAAGTGAAAAACTGGATGACGCCTTTCCTTAACTATCTGGCGTACGGATCGTTACCAGAAGATGAGGAGAAGGCCAAACAGGTCAGGAAGATAGCCGGCTGGTATGCTGTGGTTGACGAACGGTTATACCGCCGTGGCTACTCGACTTCATACCTCTGCTGTCTAACTCCTGAAGAAGCTGACTACGCTTTAGGCGAAGTCCACCTCGGGATCTGTGGATCACACATCGGCGGAAAAAGCTTGGTCTTCAAGGTCATGCACCAGGGCTACTACTGGCCCTTGATGAAAAAGGACGTGCTTGAGTTTGTGAAGAAATGTGAAAGTTGTCAGCTTCACAGCAACCTTCATCGCCAGCCAACCGCGGATCTTAAAACCCTTTAGTCCCCTTGGCCCTTCGCACAATGGGGGCTCGATCTTCTCGGCCCGTTTCCCATTGCCACGGGGCAAAGGAAATTCATTATTGTAGGCATCGACTACTTCACCAAGTGGGTCGAGGCCGTTCCACTGGCAAAGATCACAGAGCATAACGCCATGGAATTCCTTTGTCAGAGTATCGTCTGCAGATTCGGCGTCCCCGAGGTAGTTATGATTGACAACGGGGCCCAATTCTCGGGGAAACGCTTCACAAAGTATTGCACCAGCCTTGGCATCAAGTTGGTCCACACTTCGGTGGCATACCCCCAAGGCAACAGATAGGTGGAGGTCACAAACTGAACGCTACTCCACCGGTTAAAAACTAAGCTGAGAACGCAAGGGGCTCCTGGGCTGACGAGCTCCCTTCTGTTCTTTGGTCTTATCGAACAACCCCAAAGGAATCAACCCGCGAGACACCCTTTAGTCTCTGTTACGGGACTGAGGCGGTAATCCCAGTTAAAATCGGGCTTTCAAGTCTTAGGGTGGAGTCTTTCGACCCACTGGCAAACTCCCAAAAAATCAGGGAACATTTAGACTTGTTAGAGGAAGCTCGTGACGCCGCCAGAGTACGGACGGTGGCCTACCAACATCGAATCGTCCGATACTACAACAAAAAAGTTAAGGCGCGATGATTCGATGTTGGGGACCTGGTCCTACAAGGTGTCGAGGCCACCGGTAAGCTGGCCGGCCGCAACAAGCTCTCTCTTAACTAGGAAGGGCCTTTCCTCGTCTCCACCGTTCTGCGAAACGGAGCATACAAACTCTGGAGCCAGGACGGGAAACTGGTTCCACAAATTGGAACGCAACCCACCTCAGGCGCTACTTCCAATAGCGGATGCAGGTACGTATTTGCATATCATTATGTGCACTCGCTCGCTTATTCTGAATTTGTAAAAAAATAAGTATTTACTTAGCATACTTTCTGTTTGCATGTGCATCTGTTTTCTTTGCAGGTTATCCGACCTAAATTGCCCCTAAGTCCGGAGGGTCTTCACCCTCTCGTGAAACCCTGATCATCCAGGTGGCCCGTAAGCGGTCTAAATCCTGGTCATCCAGGTGGCCTATAAGCGGTCTAAACCTCGGTCATTCGGGCGGCCCATTAGCGGTCGTATTAAACCTTGGTCATCCAAGTGACCCGATAGCGGTCAAAACCTTAGGGGGCTTACGCAGCACACGCAACGGCCTCCTCAACGAGGAGATAGCCCGGTCAATCAGCAACGGTCGAAGGGAGAAGCTTCTTTCTCCAACGTTGGCCGCCCAAGTCATCTCTTGCATGGCGACACCAGGCTGGTTAACACAACCACCTGCTCAGCTTAAGGACTTTACTCCTTAGGCAGCCAACCAACCAGGTTGGCCGCCCCACGCAACGACCTCCTCTACGAGGAGATAGCGTGATTAGTCAGCAATGAGAAGTGTTCTTTTCCAACGCTGGCTACCCAAGTCATCACTTGGATAGCGCCACCAGGCTGGTTAACGCAACCACCTGCCAAGCCTAAGGACTTAGCTTCTTAGGCAACCCAACAACGGTTGCTGGCCAACCAAGTTGGCCACCCAATGCTACAAAACTTGCAAACACAAAGACAGTAAGGATCAATAAACACGAAGGAGGAAAGAACTTCCATTTTTATTGCTTTAACTGTGTTATAAATTACATAAGTACAAAAACAAAAAATGTACAAAAGGCTACAGAGGCGGCGGCCGCCTCTAGCTGTCCAGGGGCTCCCCCACAAGGTCGTCCTTGCACTGCACTTCACGGTTTGCTAACTAGAGGTACTCAATGGGGAAGTCGGGGTCGATCAACCGGACAAGACGCCGACAAACATTGACCCCCTCCAATAGCCATGCGTGCATCATACCCTCGACCTCATGGGGACGGATCCGGATGCTCAGCTCATTCTCCAGGGTGGATACTCGCTCGGCAAGCCGTTTCTTGCTCGCTTTGCCCCGATCATCCTCCTCCTTCAAACGAGCATTCTCAGCTCTTAAGTTGGCGATCTCTGTTTCCATGCCCGCAAGGACAGCCTCGAGGGCAGCAGTCTCCTCACGATGCTCCCCTCCCGAAGCTGCCAGTTTGGCATCCAGCCAGGCAATCTCCGCCTCCCTATTTGCGATCGCCTGGTCGCGCTGCACCACCTCCTTGGAGATGGCAGAAATCAGCTTTCTTGACTGCACAAGAGAACAACAAAGTATAAGTCATAAATCTGAGAAAGGAGAAAGTACGAGGAAGCTATCACCAAGAATCATACCTTACAAAATCTCCTCGCGGGCCTCTCGGACCTGGCCTAGGTGGCAGTGAACTAGGAGCATCCTCTCAAGCCGAGCTAGTGGCAGCCTCCTCTAAAATGTGCTCCAGCAGCTCGTCAGTCTCATCCATGGCAGCTGTAGGCTCCTCAACGGCAGCCTCCGGAGCAACTGCTGGAGGATCGAGCTCCATCACAGGCTCACTAGCTGGCTCCACAAAGGATTCTGCCAGCACCGCACAAGGAACCACTTGCGGCGCGGGTTGCGCCAGGATGACTCTTTCTCCTAATTCCACCGGCCAGCTCTCGTGAGTCTCCTCCAGGCGTGCAGTACTCCCAGGACCGCTGCAGATCTCCGCAGCAATGTAATCAAGGCGAGACGACGACGAAGACGAAGGCATCTCCAGCACCTTCTCGGGTAGCGGGCCAATAAACCCTTCGTCAGTGTGCCGCATGTGGATGATCACGCCATTGGAGTCCTCCGGCCTCATTATCCTTGGCGGTGTGGGTTTTTGAACTGGGGATGGCGGTCCTTAGTTCACCTTCTTGGTCTCCGCCCAAGAAACCAGGAAATCTCGCTTGTACTCGTCAGGGTTCTCCTTGATCAACTCAGTCAACCATCCCAGGGCCGCCGTCTCCGCCACAGATGGTGTCCCCGTATATACCTCCGAAACCTGGTCCTAGTCCTTCGCAAGGGGCCAGGTCTTCCCCACACTCACGAAGAAGAACTGGTTCTTTTAGTTTTTCAACGAGTTATATATGGCCGTGTTTGTTTTTAGGCCAGAACGGGAGACGAGCGATGTCCACTCTCCCCCTTGATTTATTTTAAACAGGACCCTCACTATCGACATCCTTAGCTTCTTACCACGCTTTCGAAGAAAAATACATATGGTACAGAAATACCGGATAGCATTGGCGTAGAGTTGGGCGATTGGGACTCGCAGGGCTCGCAGAACGGACTGCAAATTGTCCGACAATGGGAGATCGAGGCCGCTTCTCAGGTGGGCCTCATAAACTATGATATGCCTCGCCGGTGGAGCATTGGCTCTGTCGTTCCTTCCATAGACTCTCCATGCGATTTCCTTCGGGACGTTGAACTCAATGCACAATGCTTTAACGTCACCCTCTAAGAACGGAGACGATGTCTACGACGGATGCCATGGTTTGCAGGAGGGACTAGGGTTTATGGGAAGTTGGAGACAAAGAAGACAAAGGCTTGGAGGCGTGGAAGGTTTTTCGAAATGTAGAGAGAAATTGAATGGCAAAGATGCCTTAAACCCCTCAGAAAGAATGCCGTTTCTCCTGCCACGTGTTGCCTCCCTACTAGACCCTTCAGAAGGTGGATCTTTGACGCATTAATGATCAAAATATCAGCCCAACCAAAAGTAGACGCGTGTCTACTTTCGGCCTGCAAACCGGCTGATGGCCACGCGTCCATCAAGTCTGACAGAAAGATCTTCCGGAACTGACCAAAGATGGTCAACAGTTCTGGTCAATATTATTTTTTGGAACTGACCAGGATGGTCAACAGTTCTAGTCAACATTTTTCTTCGGAACTCACCAAGACGGTTAACAGTTCTGGTCAACATTCTTCTCCGGAACTGGCTAAGACGGTCAACAGTTCTGGTCAATATTCTTCTCTGGAACTGACCAAGACGGTCAATAGCTCCGGTCAAACTCTCCTCTACCCCTTTCATGGAGTTCTCCGGGATCCTCAAACGCCGAAGGGAATTAAGGGGCATTCTATCATGAACATACCGAAGGCCAGAATTCTCGTCACCGACATGGGGGGCTAGTGATGGGTATACCGAAAATGGGCTGGCCCAAAGTCAACGTAGGCCCAAAACAGACGATTAACTCATTAACGGCGTAGTTAGAGAACAGGCCAAACACTGAAAGGCCCAGGAACAGTCAATGCTAGTGTTGACCGTCTAGACGGCCAACGCGTACACAGACGGTCAACTCAAACGTTGATCGTTTGCGGACTGTAGCTGGGGCCCAATAGAGGTTTTTTCTACGGTAACGGGCCTAGTCCATTTGAGCCAACGATCCATCAGACGACGAGCAACAGCTTTCCCAGTATCTTCCACGATCCCAGCTGGCTCCCACAATGGACATTAACAAAATCAGCGTCTTTCCCATAAGGAAGGCGCCAGAGTTTCTCAATTTCCTGCCAATTGGGGCTCTCCCACGGTAACATATGTGTAAGGAAGGTGAGTGGTTTGGAAAGCCGCTGACCTGCGTAAAGGAAACTACTTTGGTCCGTTTGGCAACAGGCATCAACCCGGTAAGGCAGGTGGTCACTCCTTCCAAAGGGGGAGATCACCCTGCCCACCTTAAGTAAAAACCCTAGAACTCTGGTTCGGGGCCCAGAGCTAGAACTGAGAAAACACTTCTGCTAATACAGCTTCTTGTTGAGACCTTATGAGAAAAGACACATTCTTGCTTACACACGAGAGGCTTTCGCAGGCAATTTCGGGCATACAGTGACATTTACTCACGTTCCCAAGCTCTTGCTTTCTAACAGCAAGAGTTCTCACATCCACGAACGCTCACAGTGTATTGGACGGAGGCCATCGCCTCTTCCACTCTTACGGGCATTCGTCTTCTAAACCTCACCAAAGATCTCCAGCTTCTTGGAGATCTAATTGGCTTCTCGAGAATCGTTTCTGGAGGCTTCCACGCTTTCGGAACGTCGTTTTCTTACGTTCTCTGTTAGTAAGCTTTACAGACTTGAGTTTCGGAGTGTTTTTGGTGGAATAACTTTCTGCAAACACCTTGACCTCTTGTTTGCTTTAGTGGTGTGCAAGATTCGCATTCAGTGAACGGAGCCGGTTCAAACCATCCAGACGAATCCGAATCCGTTCAAAGTCGGATCTAGGTATATATCAAATTTATAAATATTTAGTAAATAATTCATAAATTATTTGTAATTTATTTAAGAGTCGAGTGTTTAAAATAATGATTTAATAAATAATTTATTCAAAATTTATCCCACATCTGTTGCCATCTCCCTAAAACTAATCACCAATTCCTACCACTGTGTCTCCCCTGCTCCTGCATCCTCATTGGGTGGGGCTTTGATTAATGCCCCAACTCCCTATATTTGCATAATCCAACTAACTTATATCATTAATTTATCCAGTGAGCCTCCTTTCAATCTGACATGAGCTTCACCTTACTGATATTTTCATTTGTCACAGAAATGACTTCAGATCAACAAAAATAACCTTGAATATTGTTTTTCCTGCTTACTTTGTACAATATGTTAAACAAGTCATCTTAATATGGAACACAAAAAGAAAGATGATCACCTAGGAAAAATGGCTTGAAATTGCTCATAGCATTGCATAATCAGGTTAGTACTTGACAATTTTATATATTTGATTCTCATCAATTTGAATGTCTTGGTCTAGGACTATTGGTATCTCAAAGAAGATTATCCTATTTTTATAGAAAATAACACCGAAGCTACATCTTTTAGACTTTATCCCATGAATTAGCACTATTAGCAAGTTTGGCTCTAGTATTTCCAATCTGCATTATCAGCTATTTATGAGCTAAAAAATTATTTCTTTCAAAAATCGACAAAATAGAAGAATACTTTCAGTTGTTTCATTCTAACCCAAAAAGTTGACAAGCCAATACTCCTATTACTCTTCTTCATTGGGGTTTATCTAGGTGATTGTGCTTCATGCACTTGGTTTATGTGAAGTATGGGATGTTGTGTTGTCATTGATTATTCATGGAAGATTACAACACATTGATGATGCCATGAGAATTGGAGGAGTATTGATGATTACTTTAATGACAAGAGTATGGACCATGTATCATCCATGGTTGATGTCTTGCTTATTTCACATAGGAATACACATAACTCATTTGATTGTATTTGTATCTAAATATATATATATGATTGTGCAAGGGACGTAATTAGCACAAAAACTCAAGCACATTTGTGTAGCGTCGATTCGTCAGTGTTCGACAATTTACATTGTTTTGAAATTTCAAATTAGTGGTGATTCAGGTATCCGGTAAACAATCTAAAGTTCTTTGTGAGAAAAGTGTGAGTAAGTTATTTCTATCATTTGTACTCTGTTGATTATAGTAAAACCACCTCATAATATTATGTCTATTAATGTTGCTCTCATCCTAAGAGTAAATCACTTAAATTTGTTACTTGTGCTTAAATTCTTACCTTAATTCCATTGTTACTCACAATAGAAACCACTTCTAATTCATTCCGTTGATGAAGAAATAGCATTTATAGATTTGATACTCACTGGAGCCCTAAATGGTTGATGCTATAGAGAAATTTCATCCCGGGAGCAGCTAATTAATTATCTAACTGTAACTATGAATGAACAAACTTTCAGAAATTACCCATGATGCAATAGTAAATAAACTAAATGAAGCTCTTGTTCTTGTGAATCGATCAATATGAGACCTTCCGAACATTATTTCTAGAATTTTGAGAGACTTCAGGTAGTAACAAAAAATACTTCTGTCAGTGTATAATTGTTTCTTTTGTTGAATTTGATTTCAGCTTTTGTTTTGTCTGGATTCATAGAGATTGATATAAAGATGATGAAGAATCTTTGGGTTTTCTGTTTTGTGGAAGGGAAAGAATAGGAATGCAGTTAAATATAATCACACAGCACTGTCGTTAGTTTCTTGATTTACTAACCTCAAATTTTCCTAATTTTTGTGCTATGTCCTACTTCACTTATAGATGCAGTGTTTCAAGAATAAAAGAATTTCCACCTTCATTATTTTGCTTAATTAAAAAAAAAAACTTGGCAACTGTTTTTTATTTGGTGGGGGGTAGAGGAGGGAAGGGTTCACAACTAGTAAGAATGTTGAAATTTCAGTCCTAGTTTTAGTATCTTTATAGCTTTGTCTATTTTAGTTGATATTGTATGGAAAGAGACCGGTGAAGGAGGGATAGTCATTTCTGCAGTGCAGAGGATTACATGCATACATAGCAGTTGATTCGTTTCTTGTGTTTCTGAATTGATTGAAAATTTTGATGCCTAATTGTCTTTTTGGATAATGTTTACCATCTTCCTTGGTAAATTCTGAAATTCAGAATATCTCATGAATCAGTAAAAGTTGACGTTTATTATATAATGTAATATACAGATTAGAAAAACCAGTAAAATTTAATATTCATCTTCCAACTATGAATTCTACCTCATGAATCACTAAAATTTCTTTTCGTGGCACCCTAATTCTAGTTTTAAGTTGATGTATGTATAATGTGCTACATAAATGTATGTTTAATTCTTCATTATATTTTATCCATCCTTTGTGATAAAAATCAGTTGTTTTGCATTTAGTCCTGGGACAGCACTTGATATCTAAAGAGGGTTTACTTAAGATGGGCTGTGACGTGTACCATGACCTTAAAGATGTGCCCATGATTCTCTGATCAACCTTAAATTTCTAATCATGTGGCCATAACACCATGATAAAAAAAACTGGAACTCAGTTTGGATTGTTTTAATTGCAGTAATTTTATTTTTATAGATAATGCTGTCAAAGAACACCGAATATGATTTCATCTAGCATCTATTCATTTTAGAGAATCATCATTTGTGTGGACCAAAATTTGGACAATATTGACGAAGGTTTTTTTTTTCTATTTTCCAGGAAAATGGAGGCCATACATGCATATGCCAGAGAAGGAAAGGTAGATAATTTGCTTAAATGCGTTGAGGACGGTGTTTCGGTGAATCTGAAAAGTTTGGTTTCTCTGAAACTCCTAATTGCAGTTTGATTGAAGATGCTTGATTAAGCGTTAAGGTTTAAAATTTTAGTGATAAGTTTTGTGCCTGTTATGAACAACTATGAGAGTAAATTTCCATTTATTTACTGTTTGATTGAAGATGCTTGATTAAGTATTAAGATTTAAAATTTTAACGATACGTTTTGTGCCTGTTATGAACAACTATGAGGCGAACGCATTGACCTTTGGCTGTGGTGAAAGCCTGATCAAAATAAGCTGAAATATGATAATAAAAATCCTCAAGCCAAATCGAATGTCATGATTCAATTTTGGTTTATGTGCTCAATTTATCATGCCATTTTATTTTTTCAATAGCTGACAGTTGAGACTTAGTTTGCTGAACTTGTATAATGCCTTTAATGTACTTTGAAATGCACTGCACCTTACAAGTTATTCTCTTATTCTGTGGATAGTGAAGGTCGAACTCCACTGCATTGGGCTGTCGATCGAGGCCACCTTAATGTTGTAGAGCTTCTATGCCGACCTCAATACAAAGGTGACAAAAACAGTCGTTGGATTTCATCTGACTGCTATAAAGAGTGTTTTTTCTTTTTCTCCCCGTTCTCCTTTTGGGTTTCTCTTGGACCTCCATTAGGATTTAGGAAAGAAAGACACAATCCATGGAAATTCTAACTCATATTTTGTTCACATTTTCCTTCAAACTCGTCTTTCTTATGCCTTTGATTGGTAGGTACAATTTCTTGGATATATTGATTTGTGGGATATTATATTATTGTTTGTAATTCTTATTATCCCATATATATATTGTATATCTGTGACCATTATTATTATTATTTCTTGTTTGATTTCGGATTGATACTATTTGTTGGACATTTGGCTCACTCTTGTTATTTTTCTTGTTTTTCAGAGTAGCAGGTTAGACGATGGTGACTCTAGAGTTGAGTAAAGAGTTGTGGTGTGATAGATTGAGGCCAGCCGGAGATAATATTAAAATAATGCTTTAAAGATATATTTTTGACGTTTTGTTTTATTTTATTGGGATACCTGTAAGACTATGTATTTCTTCTCGAATTTATTTCAATATGAGGATGTTTGGATTATTATGGTTGTGTTTTATTGTGCTATGGGTACGCTGAAAATACATATATATATATTGGTTGAGAATTTGGATTTATTCTATATGATTAGGTTAGGATTAGTTATGGATTTGGGTTAGAGACGTTACACTCTCTCTGCGAGAACACTAACTCATCTCAAACACTCTCTACATTCTTTACTTTCGCCTTCTTATTTCGAAGGCTGTTTGCTGACTTGAGCGTCGAAATGTTTACGATGGGATAACCTCACGCCATCACCTGACCTCTCGTTTATAGTTGTGGTTGCAGGATTCAGACTCAGTGGACGGAGCCAGACTCAGACGATCGACTTGATCCGAATCTGTTCAAAATTTAGATTCATGATGCATCAATTTTATTTCAGTAAATAAATTTTCTAGTTTAACCAACCTATTTTCAAAATATATGAGTAACATGAGAAGGATGATGATTCTTTGAAAATGCAGCATTCACATATTAATTGCGTTTTAACTTTCTAGCTATGAAGTTAGTGAAGATGCAATCACAGATGCCTTCTTTTTAAATTTCATTGACAAAATTTTTGTTTGCCCATGGTGAGTGCTCGTTGATATTAACCATTATGGTATCTTGTAGTCTTTACCACTTTCATACGATATTCTACCCTTGGTATTCTCCCGGTCAAGAATATAATATAAATGAGCATGGCATTTTCTATTGGGGCATCATGTAATCAAACTTATTTTACATTAGTTTTAATCATACTTGCAAGAAAAAATTACACCGGCCAAGTAGAATTCTCTATCAGCTTCTATTAACTTCAACAACGAACTCCTAGGAAGCAAATACACCTCCTCAATTATCGCGTGCAAATTTTTTTGGTTTTTAAAAAGAAACAGTTCAAGAAGGTTCAATTGTCTAAAATGAATTTCTAGATTCCCAAATTTATCAGCATCAAATTCGTAACATGAATAAAATTCTTGTTGATAATTATGTATGATCAAGAAACGAAAGAGTTATGAATTTTTTTTATACTCTTTTTCTACGAGATGTTGGGAATTACACTACATTCTTAGTCATAGTATTCTATTGTGAAGAAGACTATTTATTTATTTATTTTTACTTTTTTTTAATACAAATTGAAATGATATGAAACGTATATCACCCGTGAATCTATCAGCCAAAATAAAGTATCAATGCATCAGCACCAATACTCGCCAAACACTGACCCATACTGGATGTTATCAGACACGTTTTTGGTCTAATTTGGACATGTTGAGACATGTTAGACAAGTTAAAAAATATATGTGCCTGGGATAATTTTTAAAATTTTAAAACAATATAACAGTACATGGTGCATGCAACAGTGGCGCTCAATCGTTTCAGTGGAGGGAAAAATAGTAAGGCCGCGGTTTGAGTAGTGGCGCTTGACTGTTTCAGTGGAAAACAGTAAGGCCCGAGGTATATTGGGCCGAGGTTGTGACGGAACGAATTTTTTTTTTTTGAATCCGTCAGTCAAAATAGGAATAAATGGCATGTACCATAACTCAGTATATGCACACAGTTGGTCTAGTTACATCACAATATGCAAACACAGGATCACAGATGTCATCTAGGACCCACACACGTTATCCATAAAACATGTAGTAGTAGAAGTAAATCTAATAACCTGTCGAAGCATTCAAACTCAATCCCATAAAATTCATTCATGCGCACATAGGCACAATGATCCAATTTCAAAAATACATCTATTTAGATCATTATATCAGCTGCTTCTTCCATGGTAACTTCAAAAGCATGTTTCGGAATCCTTAAAATCTCTTAAACGGAGTTGTAGTCACTCCTTGTCAGGCACGAATTCTATAGTCTCATCTGGAGGGAAAAAACAGAAAACAATGAGTCGATACCCAGCAAGGTATATGCAGGTACGTAGTAAAATATGTATGCACAACATAACTCAACAAAATAGATACTATTTCACATGGAAATACAAATGCCATAAGAAAGTGATTTATAATAGAAATATGATGCAGGCGTATACAGAACTGTCAGAAAATAGAAACGGTCTTCGAAAATCAGAAATCAATGTACTTATATTTCAGAAAGCAGAAATCGGTCTTATTTTCAAAATTTATAGAAAACTTATCTTTTATCAGTAAAGGACCCTACCAGTAGACCCTACTAGCGAATGGGGCGAATAATCGAGGATAGATTGTATACATCTTCCCACAATCAACGGCATTAAATAGAACAGAACGGATGATCCCACTTCACAAGATCCTTCCCCAATCCAAGGGGGCGCTGGCCAGAACAGAACAAAAGTTACACTCCTATTATAACGCCTTGAGGAGGGACGGACTATATATAACTCCATGGATAGAGTTATTCTCGATTATCACCATAATATTCTAAGGCATGCCGGAGAACCTAACCTGACTGCATATCAGCCCTGGATCCATAGTTACAAAAATATTTTCTTCTTATCGTTTACTGAAAGCCATTTTTAGTATCAGAAATATCATATTTTATCTTTCAAAAATTATGCACAGATATCACAGTTCGAGTCTTAAGAAGGCCGGTTCAAAATCTCTTCTGTCCCAGTAAGAAGGACTTTACAATTCGTGTCATAAGGCCGGTTTCATCTTCTTTCAAAGGAAGGCTGGATTCATTTTCTCACACAAGAAAGCTAGATTCATTTTCTTACCAGGGAGTTGGATTCATTTTCTTACAAAGGAAAGCCGGTTTAGACTTTCATCAAGGAAGGGTCGGAGCTCTTTTTACATCAAGGGAGCAGGTTTCATTTTCATGATATAAGGTTGGCCGGTTGTGATTTTATCTCACACAAGGCCGGTTTGTGGTTTCATGCTTTAAGGGATGGTCTTGTTTGCATCATAAGGGAAGGCTGGTTGTGATTTCATCTCACACAAGGCCGGACTTGATTCAATGCTTAAGGGAGGGCCGGTTTGGATTTTGTCCAAGGGTGGAGGCCGGACCTCTTTTTACACTAAGGGAAGGCCGATCTTGTTTTAGGCTTAAGGGGACCGGTTGTGATTTCATGAAGTGGAGGCCGGTTTCATTTTCATCAAGAGGGGAGGCCGATCTTGTTTTCATGCAAAGGGGATCAATTTCGTTGTTATCATGCAAAAGGGGCCGATTTCGATTTTAAACATGCAAAGGCCGATTTCGATTTTAACATGCAAAGGCCGATTTCGATGTTATCATACAAGTAGGCCGATTCTGATTTTCACAAGGGTAGGCTGATTCAGATTTAGCCTGCAAGCAGGGCGATTTTGTTTTTCTCAAGGGTAGGCCGGTTTCGATTGTGCAGGCAGGCCAATTCTAATAAGGGCCGGTTTCGATTTTATCATACGAAGGGGCCGATTTCAATTTCAATGCAAAATGGCCGGTGTTGATTTTCATGCAAAAGGGCCGATTTGATTTCAACATGCCAAGGGCCGATTTCGATTTCATCAGGCAAAGGGGGCCGATTTCGATTTCAATGCAAAGGGCCGATTTTGATTTTCATGTAAAAGGGCAGATTTGATTTCAACATACCAAGGGCCGATTTCGATTTCATCATGCAAAGGGGGCCGATTTCGATTTCAATGCAAAAGGGGGCCGGTTTTGATTTTCATGCAAAAGAGCCGATTTGATTTTTATCATGCAAAGGCCGATTTTGATTTAATCATGCAAGGAGCCGATTTCGATTTTAACATGCAAAACCTAGTTAAATCGAAAACAGAAAGCAGAAGATAGGTAACATGAATACAGAAACCAGAATAAAACTTAAACAGTAATGGCAAGTATTTTAAATCGGAAGAGAGACATGCGGTTACTCTTAAAACTGGTCATTGCAAACGGAAGAATACTTAACGATTTGGACTTGAAAAGGGTGAAGTATACTTGTAATATTCTTAAAGCATGAACTTTAAAACTGGATACAAAATTGAAGTTAAAAAGGTAAGTGTCCGAAGTAACTTGCCTGACCGCCCTCTCTGGCCGACTCAAAGTTCTTTCCTCCTTCTTCGCTCCTTGTTCTTCCTTCGTACTAGAAACTCACACTACCCCTTAACTGGAGTCTGATATATAAAGAGGAGGGAGCAGGTGGGTAAGTGGAGGTAGGTCACTTGTTCGGTAATTCTTTTCAGGGGGTAGATAGGAGTAACTAGGTTAGTTGACTTACTCCATTTGGTTGCCAGCTAGTTGGATTTTAACTAAATAGTAAAGTTTGCTTTTGTCTTTAGTTTTATTCAGGCCAACTGCTCCATTTCCTTGCCAACGTGCCGGTCAATTTTTACTTAAAATCGGTTAATACTTTCATGCCGGTCAATATTTTAATTTCCATTTTAGGCCCTTTTAATTTTGGGATCTCACAGAGGTGTAGAGAGAAAAGCAGGAAAAGAGAGAGAAAGAAAAGGAGAGGACCGGGAGAGAGAGAGAGCAAAGCAGAGAAAATGGAGGAAGAGAGGCAGAGAGAACAGGGAGAATAAGACGTGAGAGACAATAATTCTTTCTTCTTCTTACTAATCAACAGAGCAGTGATGGCTTTATATAGAAAGGGGCTGCAGCAACATGGTCCAGCAGTAACAGCAACATAATAGAAAATAATTAACAGTCCACGTGCAGGGGTAGAGACAGGGGGTTATGACAGAAAAGAGGAATAAAAACAAAATGCGAAACAAATAGAAAATCAGGGAAGGAAAAAAATAACATAAGGCTCGTAACAGTACAAGTGCAGTATTGAGGCTTCTGAGAGAGAGGAGTGTCTAAAAGAGAAAAGAAGATATTGGCAATGAGGTGAGCTCACAGGGATGGCTAGTGATAGAAATTCAATACTAGCTC
Source organism: Nepenthes mirabilis (assembly GCA_025585075.1). NCBI lineage: Eukaryota > Viridiplantae > Streptophyta > Magnoliopsida > Caryophyllales > Nepenthaceae > Nepenthes > Nepenthes mirabilis. The sequence continues at coordinate 27,303 of JAODPA010026846.1, forward strand.
TCTATTTCTTCTGTTATGATGAAATTATTCCCTTGCAAGTTCTAAATAGAGCCATAACTCTGTTTCTCATTATCTTCTCTTGTTTTGTTGTGATTTTTTTTCTTTAAATTATTCTTTAGTCTATGGATTTTGAATCATTGTTATCCTATTTATGTCCTAACGTTTATTGAATCGATATCTGTGACAATAATTGTGTTTGTTTTCAATACCTTCTTCAGACGCTTCAATTTTATTTCAATACCTGAATCTCATATTCCCTTTTGAAAATTTTGTAAATTTTTATTCCACTCCCGATTTATTATTTTAGTTGAAGAAAACATTACACTACATAAACCCATTATTTAGAAGAACATTTCATTTGTTGACTCAAGAAACACATCAATTCAATACTATTGAAAAGTTAGGGCAAATTTTAATCCGAGTTCAATTCTCCACATCATTGAATTTCATCGCTTCTCAAACATATTAAAAAATATATCGTGCTATAATTGTTGGGGTCATTCCCTCGTGGCATCTTTGTCTGCGAACTCACAAGAAGGAAAATAATGTGGATCTTTGAGTGGTCCGAGAAGCCTGTCAAGTCGGACGAGGACTCATTGGAGGCGTCTTGTCCGAGAGGTAGCCGAGGACATGGACGAGATCTCTAGAAATCTAGGCGTTGACTTTCTCTCACCCGTAGGCTTACTGTAGCCGCGTTTTACAGGTGGGCAGTTGACTCACTCTGATTAGAGGTTGAAGCGGCTACAACTTTCTAGGGTGTCAGGCCGCCAGTCTGGCATGCTTGGCGTGTGCCTTCCATAGCAGGCCGGGTGGTTGGCCGACTACTAGGCCCTTTGTGTGCATAAAGGCTTGTGCCCTTACTTGTCTCGTACGGCAGTGTATGCAAGAGTCTTGGAGAGAGCCTCAAGAGAGCTGTGGGCAAGCCTTGTTGCAAAGATAGAGAGAGAAACCTTTTACAGAGATATTGAGTGATATACACTTGAGATTATTTTTCTTTTGTTTGGGCTTTGTGTAGGTAATATTCTTGTAAATAATCTATTCTTTATAGTGTATTTTTTGTGATTTTTTCCTTAATTGAGAAGAGTCTTTCAACGTTAAATCTTGTGTGTATTTCTCTCATTTTTCTATCTCTACTTTTGACCATCTGTCCGAGAGTTCTACTCTGTGTTGCTGTCCGAGTATTTTGTCTGTCCGGTCACCGTGTCTTCCGTTTTGCGCTAACAATAATGATATACAAAGGCGACGATGAAAACGACAGAGGTAGAAGCAACAAGAACAACAATAAACAACAAACACAACGTTTGGACATTGGATCCGTTAAAAGAGAAAAGAGTTGCGGATGACAAAATCTTGGTGAGTCAGAGAAGAGTGATAAAATTTGATATAAACCTGAATGTAGAAGGGTTGATATATTGAAAAGCTAAGACCTTATCATCCTACCAATGCCAGAACCAAAATTCATGCAAAGCACAACATGAGAGAGCGAGGGAGGGAGGAGGATGAGGAGAGGAGCAGTGATGGGAAAGAATGCACCTGGTGGAGGAGTGGGTGGGAGGATCTGGCAATTTGACAGAATAGGCATGGTCACGCCGCCGTAGTTGCCGCAACTTCTGCCATCTCTTCCGGCACCTTGGGCTCCGTGGTTCGACGTTCTAGTGTCATCTATGACTCTGCAACTATGACCGTTGCCATTAGGGTTAAGGGATCCTGCTTCGCTTACGGTGACTGATTGAGAGGATAGGGGATTAGGGTTTGAGAACTCAGACAGGGACAAGAGGGTTTGAGAACTCAGACAAGAAAGTGAGAGAGAAAGAGAGAAAGGTTGTTGATGAGCAGCGGCAACAGTTCTCCTGTCCCTGCTGTCTGGATGATTGAGATTTGCAGAGAAAGGCAACCGTGACGGCAAGGATTAGGGTTTTCAAAATCAAGAGCATTTGAGAAAGTGACAGAGAGGAGAGAAAATCTGGGCTTTTTTTCGAAATTTTCAAATAACAATCTCGGTCGTGCATGTGTCTCGAAATTGACAGCCCATAATTTTATTTTTTTAATTTAAAATTAAATCTTGACTGTCCATGTGTTGTAAATCTGACGGCCTAGATTATGTCAAAATTTGGGCCATCAGATCATTACATTTAAACCGATGGCCCAAATTTTTAAAAAAAAATTAAATTTGGGCTGTCGGTTAACGAATGGCCCAAATCCGTCCAGTCAACATTTTGAAAAATAAAAAAAGTAAAAATCTGGGCTATTGGTTTCATCTGACGACCCAGAATGGAAAAGCAAAGGATCCTGCTTCTCCTTGCGAAGTAGGATCCCCCGTTCGATCGATCGGATTGTGCAGAGTCGCGAATGATTCGACCCATTTAAGACTATCTCATCTTTTTAGGGAAGTAGGGCTTCCAAAGTTACTTGAAAACACAATTAAAATCTTAGACACGATTATAACCGTTAATCTCTTCTATCAGCAATTCTAAGATTTAGAGTTTTATCACTGACAAGTATTTCCCAAGGATCATAAAGCTATGAGATGTTTGGCTTAGGAACGATCAGCATTTATAAGAATAGGATGTGTGAAGGTCGCCTTCGAGAAATTAAGGATAAATTATTGGCCGTTTTATTTGGGTTGACCCCTAATAGGTCTAGTAAGTTATAGTAGAATGTACTGTTTGTTTTAAGGAAGGATAGAATTATGTTAATCTCACATCACAAAAGGTGGCAACCCTCGATATAAGTGGGGGCGGAGCTTATTATTTAAAAATTGTTTCACCTATAGTCGGGATTTGTCGATGAGGGTTCCTATCTTGAATTATAGGTGTTTATAGGGACGGTGATTGTCCCATGATTTGGAGGTTTGAGGAGATGTATCATAAAAAAGGAGGAATGAGATATGTAATGAGCCATTTTGAGAAAAATCTAGGACTATATTTCCTGCTCATATATGGATGGCTGTCCTTGAATTTAGTAGAAAAAAAGTCCATAGTTAGAGTTATTCCACCGTAGGTTGGAATTAGTAATTGAAGTCTCTATTTTGAGAACTTATGGGTAGTGCCTTTGGAGATAGCTTTTATCTAATAAATTTAAGGGCCAAAATAGTTATGTCATTAAGGAAAGACGATCCTATAATATTGTAGGTAGATAGATCTGTCTAAGAATTGCAAAGATGAACCTCAATGTCTTTGAGGAGAACAGACCCTAGTACTGGCAAATGATGTTGGGAATCTTAGATTTGATATGCTTTCGGTGTTTCGTAGGAGATGTCAAGGGTAAATCGCGAGTAAGCCCAATGTTGGGGGTAATAGGATGTTGCACTCTTAAATTGGGATACAAAATCGTATTCGAAGTATTAGGGTTATGAAATTATGAAATGAGAATTCCTTACGGCTTGTTGCAGGATAATTAGAATAACAAACTCATTGTGAAATATGGAAGACATGTTCGGATTTAATTAGTAAACTCATCGGTGTGCTAGCGAGATCTTGAGTATTACTAGTATTTGGATTTTGAGATTTGAGATTTGGGATTTGAGGGTTTATAGGAATTATTTTTCATGGTATGGATATCTTGAGATTAGAGTGATTATGGCTGCCGCGTTAATTGGGTGTCCGAAAGGGGAAATATGTATTTCATAGAAATGTCGGTTTAGTGGCATGCCAACGAGATGATGGGAATGTAGAGTGTTCTGCCTTTGGGGTCTAAGTGTGATTTGAGGGCTAGGTCAAAATTTTAGCCAAGCTTGATAAAGGAATTTGGGTGCAAGATTGAGTTAGTTGTGACGAGGAATCATAATCGGATGATTTAGAGTTTAATGATTGATCAGAGCGCGCAGCGAAGACATGATAAGCCCTTATAACCTTTAGTTGGGGTTTAATTTGAAATTCATAGGAGATGCTCAATCTCGGGGTTTAGTATGAAAGGAAGTAAGGCATTTTGCTCATTTAAGGTCTAGAACCAAGTCGAAAAAATAGTTAATAAATTGGGATCACCTTCGGACTTAGTGGATTTAGACTTTAAATAGGACACATTAGATTATTATGATCAGGATGACTTAGAAGTTTAAGGTCTTAAGATAACCATTTTAATCAGAAAGTGATCTGGGAATGCTTGGAAGGTTCCTTTGATTAAGAAAAATTTGGAGTTTGTTAAATTTTGAGAATGAAATTTTTATAAGTGGAGGAGAATTGTAAGGTCCGAGTTCCTAAAACATAGTAATTCTAGTAATCAAATTAGTATAACTAAATTTGGGATAAGTAAAATTGAGAAAAAGTGAGAAAATGACTTAGTTTACCAAATAGCAGTATTGAGCTCGCTGCTGGCCCAAGGCTAGCAGCGAGCACAAATTATAGATTGCTCCAAAAGATGGCTCACACGAGTTCGGTGCGCTCGCCGCGTGCCCGATTTTACCTCACCGACTGATTTCGTTTTTGTTATAAAAAGAGAAGGGGGAGAGAAACCATGGCACGACCACGAAGAGCAACAAGAAGGAAGGAGGAGCAAGAAAAGGGGAAGGGATTCTTCACCAATTTCGGTCCAATCAGAGTAAGGAAAACGGTAGATTTGGTGAAGGCAAGTGTATCTCAGACGTCGTTCTTTCTTTTTACCGCTTTTTGACATCTCTATTTGGTATTTATGTTCTAAAACCCTCACCTATAAGCTTTGTTACAAATAATGCATATTTTTCATAATTTCTTGGTTAGATTTTGTATTTGTATATGATTATGATAAATTATAGCTTTGATTTCATGGTTTGGCTTTCGTTTTGTGTTCGTTTTATGTCCGGACGGTTTATGGTAAATCCTAACTCGAAAATTTGAGGATGTTTGGTTCTAATCTTTTGAGAAATGTGATAAAAAGGTTGTTTAATATTTTGTCAAGTTTGTTGGACACTTTTATCTGAAGTTTTGAAAAAGGTTACACTGTTAAACTTTCTGAGAGTATTCCAAACCATTTGAAGAATTATTTGTAAGAGTTTGATTTGGCATTTGAGGCATGATGAGTTAAGATTAAGGGATTAAGAACGTGGATACCTTCAGCTAAGTAAATTAATAAGCAATCAGACTTAGGCAGAGAATACACTCCAGAATCGTCATTCCACTCCGTCCTAGGAGACGAGAATACACTCCGGAAACGGACACACGCAACGAGTATTCAACGAGAGGTCACTCCGTCCAGGTTGCAGAAAATCACTCCGGCTACGCCACTCCGTCCAAGGAGACAAAAAGCGATATAGTTAAAATTTTGATGCTTGCGTGGGCTTGGGCGGCGGTGGCGGCGGCGGCAGCAGCTTACAAGTAATCAAGTAAGGAGATAAGAGCTTATTTTATCTTGGATAAGTTCTATCTATGCCTTGCATACTTGTTTCCAAATCCATTGAACATGATTATGTTGTCGGAATCCATTTGTCAGAGACTTAACTCTTAGAATGATGATTATCAGAAGACCTTACAAAATTATCAAAATGCCATTCTATCAAAGGGCCAAGTTATTATAGAGTCGGAAGTATTGTTAGAGGCCAACGGTCTTGACAAAATGCCAGAGATCTAATTCGTGGCATGCCACAATATCATCTACCAAAACGGTAACTCAAGAAGTTGCTTTGTCGTCAAACTATTTATAAATGTCCTACTAAACCCACAATCATCAAAACTAGTGCTATATAAAGACCATATTCTCACAATAAAAGAACACCCACCACGACCCCTAAATTTGTATAGATGTGACAATGTGAAATGTTTACTTGTGCTTTTAACATATGATTGGTTGATTAAGGTACAAAGATCACATTCCTTTAGTTGATAAGCTTCCTCGATGCCCAATGGTCACACTTTAATAGTTACTTAGTCATTTTAAGGATAGGTCTTGCGGGCTAATACAAACTACTTAATAACAAAAGAGCCATCATTTTCTTGAGCTAAAAAATGATATAATATTTATTTAAATATAAGTTCGTATTATTAAAACCCTGTAAATCTTAAAATCAAATTGGTCTAGCACATTTGAATTCTAACACTCATTCAAATCTATTTTTAAAATACATATGATCTTATAAATGTGTAGGGAATATTCAATATATAATATTTTTTTAACAATAACAAAGGGATATTTTTATTTAGATGACACTTGGAGGGTGTACCAAAGCATGCATATCCTCCACATATAGACAATAATAGCCCATAAATCTCAATGAAATTCAAAAATCAATTGAAAATATGGCCAAAACAACTAGAGATTAAAAAAAAAAAATCTCAACAATCTGACCATTGTTCAAGAGCTACTCAAATTCCTCATCTTTCTCTTTCCTTCTAGATACCTTATCCTCAGTTCGAGGAATTGAGAACCTCTAGCCTCCTACCTTGATTTCCTAAAACAACCTCATCAACTTGTCCACATTGCCCAAGACAATTGCAGGTGGCAATCACTTTTGAAAGCATTAAAAGAAGAACAAAAAAGAAAGAAAAGAAGTTGAAGTAGGCAAGATGATCAAGAATAAGCAAGTAATAGTAATACGGTCAAGGCTTCAGTTCAAAATCTATATCAAATGATTCCGGTACATAACAACAAACTTTAGTTGTATTCTGTTCTAAAGAACCCGATGCATTTCGGGATCTGAATTTTAGATAGATTTAGATTTTCACCTCAAATTGTTGGGTTTGATCGCACGAGGTTGGTGCGAAATTTGGAGTGCTACAAATTGGCTGTAGCTAAAATGACTGGTTGGAGCAAATTGGCTAGTTGGGCAAAATGGTTGGTTGGGAAAAATGACCGGTTGGAGTAAATTGACTAGTTGGAGCAAAATGACTGGTTGGGCAAAAATGACCGGTTGGAGCAAATTGGCTGGGTGGAGCAAATTGATTGGCTCGGTAAAATGACTTGTTAGACAAAAATGACTAGTTAGAGCAAATTTTCTAGTTGGAGCAAATTGGCTTAGCAAAATGACCGGTTGGGCAAAAATGACGGGTTGGAGTAAATTGGCTTGTTGGAGCAAATTGCTGATTGGAGCAAATTGGCCAGTTGGAGCAAAATGACAGATATGGGCAAAAGTTCCCAGTTGGCAAAATTACTGATATGGCCAAAAGTTTCCGCTGGCAAAATTACCAGTATGGCCAACAGTTCTCGGTTGGCAAAATTACCGGTATGCCCAAAAGTTTCCAGTTGGCAAAATTACCGGTATGGCCAAACTTCCTAGGTGACAAGTACAGGGAGACAAATTTACCGGGCTGGTTCGATGAGAACTAAGTCCATTCAGCATGTAACCGGTTTATATTTTTGAGAAGTGTCTTGGAAATCAACCCCTATTCGATAGTTGCCTGCTGTTCTGTCATGTCATCTCATCATTTATGATGAGGATGGTTGGAATGCGGTTTAGGATTGCATCAAATCTCTTCAATTTATTTCAAAAACAGTGCCGTTCCAAATTCGAAGAGAATTGCTATAAATCCTGCACTAGTTTGCTTCCTCAGAATATCAAAACATTCAAATTTTCGACTTCCCTTTCTCTTTATCTTTAACAATTCTGTCTTCATGGCCCATTCTCGAGTTTGCCATTTCCAATCAATGTTAACCACAGCTAAGATTGAGAAGCTTTACTCTCGTTATAATATTTCGAAGGAAATTCAATTTGTGATACCCATTGAGGACGACAAGGCAAATTCTCCTCCAAGTGGGTTTTTCACCGTGTACAAAGCCCATTCGAAGAGTGGACTTCATTTTCCCATCACACGAGAGTTGCTGCAAATTCTTTCTAATCTCGGTGTTCCATTGTCCAGGTTTCATGCTAACACGGATAGGTATTTATGCAACCTTTGAATCTTTTTTTGCCTTCGTGGGTTGGAACTGAACTCTACGGCCATTAGGGTCATTTTTTGATTCTCTCTTAGCAGTGACTGGATTTCTTTGACCCCCCGTGAATTAAATTTACAAGGGATGATTTATGAATTGGTAAAGAATTAGAAAAATCAATATTTTCAATTAAAATTTCTATTGATATCTCAAATGAATGGGGAGATTAATCGGAATCATTTATGGGTAAGATTACTCTTTAGGTGGAGGATTCAGTAAAATTGTTGCTTGAATCCCTTTGAGGGAAGGCCGATTCTTTTAATGATAAGAATAAGGATCACTTGTTTTCTTCGGAGATTTTGGCGCTAACTGAATGGGAGCCTTAAGAAGAAGCAAGAGAAAGTGTTTTGAATACGACGTTTCAGTAAAGAGACGTAAGAGGAAAACAAGTAGGACGAAATTTAAGGACCTCTCAATACGACGTCGAGTGGCTCCTTCTAATTCTCTTGATCAAATTGGTCCCGCGTTAGAGATAGGAACTGGATCTGAGCTTGCTGTGGGTGGTCAATCCTCAGTTCTAGCTGTTGAAACCCCACTCGATGTCACGTCCCAGACACATAATACGCAGGTCAAATAATAAAAATTCAATAAATCAGCAATAACGGCCAAATCCAACCCGGGCATGACAATCCATACAGACCCAAATAATAAATAACTCTCACAAGACCTTATCAGGTGAAGATCCAAAAGACATAAAGCATGACCTACTATCACTATGTTAATAAGGGAATAACCAACAAAAACAACTCATTTCCATAAGATGGCAAAATCATAATCTTTTACCACAAGACCCAATGGCCCACAAAACGGCCGAACATACAATCCAAATACAACTCTTGAAAATCAGAAGCTTGGCTAACATAAATATTTATACTCATGAGATAAACTACGCTACTTCAGATCTCATCCAAACTCCTGTAATAGTAGCCAAGTCACTAGTTTGAAGGAACAAAATATGAAAATATGAACCTAGGGTCCAGCAAGCATCATATATATATAACAGTACATATAAATCAGAGGAAGGGATAAAACACGCAAAACAAAACACTATATTCGTAAAATCCCTGAAAATCGAGAAATAGTCTCGTACTAAATTATCGTCCGTATTAACTCATCCCTCCGGGACATAATCATTACATCACAATCCGGTAAAAATCTCATAGGCGATATATATCATATGATCCGAGGTCACATAAACCGCAACCGTCACCTTATCCATGTGGGACACACACTATCGTCCGGTTCTAAATCTCATAATGCAGAAATTAAGAGAAGACCGCCGAAACGAAAATGTAAAATCAAAACACGTTTTTGATTTTTTATATATTTATATGTATGATGTGTTTCTATCGCCCATCCAAGGGCCAATCAACATATCTCAAAATCATCCTCCACCCAAACACATGCAGAAATATAAAGTATGCACAAAATCAGAGAACCAAAGATTATTAGACCAACTTGAGAAAGGATTACTCTCGTCCGATAATCACGGCTATATCTGCTGCGATTTAAGCGAGCAGCTCAAGGCCTGGTTGTGTTTTAGGCTTGCAGCTTACGACCAACCATATATTTTGTCTCCCATAGAATAGAAACTGGCTCACTATATTTTACCGCCCGCGGCTTTGAGTGCAATATTAAATTTTAGTTATATATTAGGACATTTGAATATATTAGTTTTTTGTCAATTCCTTACTATGGTTCTTATAAAAATATACATTGGGGGAGGTCAACTACAATAAGCTCACCTTTCCATCGGTGGAAGCGAGATCACATGTCACATACGTCCCCGTTGGGACTAAGCCTCCCTGTCGGGAGCGGTACCAAATATATCATGCCTCAAATCACATAAACGACCCTCAGGTCTCAAACCGCCATTGTCCCGTAGTGACCCCACCCCAGGCAGCATGCATGAGAACTAATACAATGTCTGGTTCATGGTTCCACAACATACGGATACACAAATATATCTACTGTTCTGGTGTCCAAAAATTATAAATACCCGTAAAAAGCCCACCGAACAATCAGTAAAACTTACATGCACGTAAACAATAAACAAAGAGTATATAAAAATTTCATGCACGTAAATAAAATCTCCAAATCATTCACAAATATTATCGGACACGAAATTAGACCAAGAATTGGCTTATGGATATTTATCCTGTCTCCTCTCCCTTCTACTACTTCTTCCCTCTTCTTTTTCCCCTTCCCATTTTCTGCGCGCCAAACCCTCCTTTT
>JAODPA010026857.1:0-12686 GCA_025585075.1 Nepenthes mirabilis
CTTCCCTCTGCTCTGATCAAGAAGCTAAAAGCACTTCTTCCGTGCCAAAACAGTGGGTCAAAAACAGCAGTTGCTGTCAAGAGGTGGAGCTCATCAAGGTCGAAAGGCCATGAATTCTGGCAGTCAGAGGTGAATTTCTTAGCAACGCATACGCATCCAAACCCGATCAAGTTGCTCGGATACTGCTGCGAGGACGAGGAGCTGCTTCTCATATACGAATACTGTTACGTGCTCGATTCGACAGTGGCACCAGCACGCCAGAAGATGGCTGAAATAGAAGAAAAGAGGAGGCGGGAGGGAAGATTGGTAGAGGGAAAGCGACAGAAAGAGGGAAAGGGAATGGGTAAGGAAGGAGGGAAATCAGAGAGAGACAGCCGAGAGAGAGAGACAGTCGAGAGAAGAGGAAACTTGGCAAAGCTTACTTTCCTGTTACTGTAGCAACCGAATACATTTATAGTAGTGAGTCAACTAATTTGATTCCAAGTCAACCAAACAAAGCAACTAACCAAGTAACTAATTATACCAAGTAATTAAGTAACTAAATAACTAATATATATTTGACTAATAAGCATGTAACATTGCCCTTCTCTGCGAAAGAACCTTGTCCTCAATGTTGAAGGAAGAAAAACTTTGTGGAGTGTTGCAATTGGCTCTCCATGTAGCGTCATTGGCTCACTGGAACCCTTTTGGAAGTTGAGAATCAAACTTGTCCCTCAACGGAGTGAAGGAGTCCACGTCTAGAAGTGCAAACCTCTCACCCAAGGCTGAAAACTCAGCCCACAATTTCGTTGAATAAGTGCCCGCACGTAGAAAATCAAGTAAAGTCAACTTGGGATCATCAGTTGCAACATCACCGACATCAAGTCGTTGAAGGGATCCCAAATAAAATTTTACAACAGCAGTGAACTGAAATGTACCGATTGGCTTCCACCTGAAGGTTGTGCTAATTGGGAATGTGGCTTGCTTACTCACCATCATGCGTTGTACTCCAGCGCTCTTCACAACAATAGCATAGAAGAACTCAATTGCCAATTCCCTTCTGTTCAAAGTTGAGGAACAATGAGCCATTTTCAAATGTATAATGCCATTGTCAACCCTATCGGAAAAATTTTCTTCCAACATCAGATAATACTTCAATGCAGATTCATAATGCTGAAGACTTATAAGTGAGTTTACCACTGAAGTAATAAGATTGATGTGATCCTCACTCTCTCGTTGCAAAAGACTAGAACAAATCTCTGCTTGCTTTATATCACCATGATAAGCATGGCAGATTTCTACTTTTACAGTCAAGAACAATGGCAATTCTCTTCCACATCTCTTAGCATTCTCAATATGCCGAAGTGCTTCAACATGCATATTATTTTCCATGTATAAGGAAGCCAACATATCAACCATGCTTAGCTCAGTTTCATGAGGATGATCTTTAAGATACCCCAGCAAGATGTTGACAGAGTGTTCAAATTGGCTGCATTTTTTGTACAATATTGTTACTGTCTGCAGTGCATCAAAATTATCAGGACCCAATTGAAATATCTGCTCATATGATTCAGCAACTTTCTCATAATGTCCAATCTCCATGTACCGTGAAGCATGATGATCTCTAAGATTAATATATGCTGGATCAGCATTTACTGCTTTAGAGAGGCAATACCAGGCTTGACCATTATTTCCTTGCTCTATGGACCAGGTCACAAGAGATTTCCAGCAAGAGGAATCCTTAGGGCTCAAAAATGCAGCAATCATATAGCAGCCTGGAGTTGTCTTTTTGTCGCCAAATGTATTATAGACAAGACCAAGTGTATGATATGGATTGGGTAGATTTGGTGCTAGCCGAACCACCTCATTTAGCACACCAATGGCCCCAATTGCCCCTATTCGTTGAGCTGGACTGCAATTGCGCAATGGGTTAATCAAGGCATAGCTGACACCTATGGATGGAAATGAAGTAACAATAAGGGCAACATCGGATGGGATGACATAGGATCTACAAGTACTTGCAATGCCTCCAACATTGTTACCATCATTGCCAGCAATAAAAACTGAATGTCTCAGATGATCCTTAAGGATAGGTTTGATAAATTTGCCTACATCGGCTGCACCAACAGCAGCAGTTTGTGGAAAAATACCTCCACTAACGCTATCAATTGAAGCCATGGAAGACCCACCAAAACCATATGCAGTGGTTAATTTCAACGGACCCCTCCGGTTAACGTCATGGTATAGTGTTAGGAGGTGAATGGCAATGTAAAATACCAAATGGCCATTTGCAGCAAGAGGGAAACCCATCACAGTACCTGACCACAATGCAATAATAAAAACCTTACCGGTCCTTTTTCTTGCCTCGAGGGTGGTTTTGGTATACGCGCAAGGCTCACAACTAATGCCTCCAAAATTTAGAAAATCCCTTCTGCTGGCTTCGACTAGGACCGACTTACCATAGCAAGGCTTCACAAGGAGGACGAAGAGAGGATCATCGGTGAGCATTTGAGCATCCTACTGTCTTGAGACCTTCTGTTTGACAAAGCATTTGGTGGGTGATGGGCATAGGGCACACTCACGATCTGTGTCTCCTTTGTTCCCCGCCAATTTCGTTAAGCCAATGGTGACAGGCAACAACATGGTTGTCAATAAGAGAAGCTCACGGCTAGATGCTGTTACGGCGAGAGGGAGGTTCTGTTTGGGCCAATTTGGAAGGAGGATGATGAGGGTAGAAGGGGGTCTCGGGGGTACTGTCGAGAGTCGGTCCGGCGGTTTGGCGGGCGGCAGGGAGCGGAGGTGTGAGCATCCAGCACTAGCGGTTCTATTAATTGGAAATAGAACAGAAGTAACGAGTTGGACCTTGGTTAATGCTAGTGGTAGTAAGGGTTTGGGGTGAGCAATCTGGAGAAAATTTTCGAATGTGAGAGCCCTGAACAATGCGGATGTGGACGAAACAGGGGGGTTGATGGATGACTCTATTTGTCGGTCGATTAGAGTTGGTGTTCGTGGCGGAGCGTGAGGAATTGGAAAAATTGCGGACAGCCCGGGTTGTTCGATTTGGTTTAGAGAGAGTAGGATTTTATTTATGAATTGTGAAATTTGTGATGCAGTAGACGTATCTGTGGCGATTGTAGTTTGTGGAAGAGTTGGGGGATGGAGAGGAACGGTGGCAGAGGCCATGAGTAGTTGGTTCTCGTCTTGGGACAAAGGGTGATCAATTTCAGTGAGGGCTTTTGGAAGTATGGAGAGGAACGTACCTGATGTGTGTTGTCGTTCGGCCACCTCCAACTCCTAGAACGCCTCCGACTTTGCTGATGATCTAGGGTGAGAACAGAAATATGAAATTTCAGTGGAAGGCAGGTGAAGAGGAGAGGATGAAGCTGTAATCGAAGGGGAGGGTGAACGCGATGGGGACATTTCAAACGGCAGGGGAGGTTGTTTGCTTTGGTGTTGTTCGATTCGGACCAGAGAGTGATGGAGTTCGTCCACTGAAGACTGGATCTGTGAAGGAGTCGGAAGAACATGAAAATTTGCAGATGGTAGGGGCTGTCGGTCGTTTTGGTTTGGAGTGTGAGAGGTTTCTGAGAGGCTGTGGCTTGGACTTTGTGGATGTGGTGGTGGAATTACGGTCGGGGATGCCATAAACGCAAAGGTGGTTGGAAACAACGGTGGAGGATTGAACAACAAGGGAAGATGCACAGATGAGCTCTGTTGTCGCTCGATCCTGTGGAGAGATCGAAGGACTTCATCAAGAGAGTTTCGTATTTGTGCTTTGGTGGAAGCTTGGGCAACGATGGTGGCCGCGTGTTGTCGGACGGTCTTTTGGAGCTCCTTCACCTCCATCGACAGCGATGCGATGGAAGCATCGAGTGCGTCAAAAGGTTGTTCTTCAGTCAGCGTCATCGCCTCTACCTTGAGTTCAAGTCTCAATGAAAGCATCTTTGTTACATGCTCGATTCAGCAGTGGCACCAGCATGCCAGAAGACGACTGAAACAGAAGAAGAGAGGAGGCGTGAGGAGAGATTGGAAAAGGGAAAGCGACAGAAAGAGGGAAAGGGAAAGGGTAAGGAAGGAGGGAAATCAAAGAGAGACAGCCGAGAGAGAGAGACAGCCGAGAGAAGAGGAAACTTGGCAAAGCTTGCTTTCCTATTACTGTAGCAACCGAATACATTTATAGTAGTGAGCCAACTAATTTAGTTCCAAGCCAACCAAACAAAGCAACTAACCAAGTAACTAATTATACCAAGTAACTAAGTAATTAAATAACTAATATATATTTGACTAATAAACATGTAACAAATACATGCCAAACCGAAGTTTGAATGAGCATCTTTTCGGCCACAATACTCGTCGTTCCGAGGAGCCTCTTAGTTGGGAAACACGAATCGACATAGCACTGGGAGCACCTCGGGGCTTGCCTTTCTTGGATAATCTGAAGAAACCCATCACACACAGATTTCCATGCCCAGCATATACTTCTTGATGGAACCCACAACCCAAAAATAATGGGTTTTGGCATTGCCATATCGGGGCCGGCGGATGGGGAATCGTACGTGTATACCAGAGTTATGGGATCGATCGTATGGTCTTCTTGCCCCCGAGTACTGCACATCAGGCCATCTTTATGCGAAGAGCAATGTGCTCAGCTTCGGAGTCGTGCTGCTGGAGATGACAAGCGGCCTGCGCACTGGTGGCATGCAGGATCGCGTTGGATGCGCAAAGAGTCATGCATCGAGTAATGGGAAGATGAAAGCCATTGTAGATGCCAAAATGGAGGGCCAGTGTTCAGAGATGCAGGACTGTATCCAGAATACTCGGTGTTTGCCCTCATATCATCAACTGGAAGACATCCATCCAACAGAGGTTTACCAATCCAAGGAGAGCAAAGAAACGCAAATGGGAAAGGGCTAGAGTATGCAGGACTTACAATCAATATCGGGAAGCCCACTAATTAATAATTCAAGTTCCTTGTCATTAAATATGGATATCAACTCTCTTGGAATTAACTCATTAAAGCCTTCCAAAAAAGCATTAATTTGAGGACGGATTGCAGTCGTTAACCTATGCTCAGCAACTACATCAATAAACTGATGTTTGTTCTCCTCAGTGACTTTAATGTTCCACCAGCCAGGAATTAGCTCACAATCAGTCAACTGGATTTTTCAGCAAAAAAGTGAGTATCTTCTCATCTCTTGCAAACGAAAGAATGGAGTGACTTGGAAAGGTCATTACTTCAGTCCTTTTATATAATATGAGCTTCTCCTCATCAGCATCAATGCTAAAAGTAAGGTCTAGAACATCACTTATATCATTCTGCAAAAGCATCACAAAGTAAGACAAACTGCTCTCAACACAAATATGAACACTCAACAGACAGCAAAGAATGGACAAGTATATGCACATCCATAGTAAGGCAACAACCTCAAGCATCCATTTCAGATTTTTGTAGTAATCAGGATCAAAGCCTATATCTTGATAAGCGACTTTTGCCCAGAGGATGTGCTTGTAGAATGACCGAGTGAAATGAACATCCAACAACTGGCCATCATAAACAGTTTTCCCACCTGGAAGTAAACATGAGGGTCAGCAGAACTACATGATCAACAATCAAAACTACAACCACAACTGAATATACTCACCACTCGGCCCACAATTTTGAAGTATGAAAGATGCTCTGTTTGGTAAACAGAATTGGGATTTGGCTGAAATGTTGAATCATTTCCAACTGTAGTAAATAGTAATGCTCCTTTGTCAAAAATAACCCTGGACAACAATTGATACCATTCCCTTGTCAGTCCTCCTGCATCGATTACTTCCTCCCCTTGAAAGTGAACAGTCAACCTTCACTTCAACTCATGAGTAGATCGCATCTGTAATTGGTTATATGAATCTTCCAGTATGTAAGCTCTCCTCACAGAAATTCTTAAGGGGCTATGATGATGATCATGCTTTGACCTGAAGTAGGAACGTTGGTTTTCAAAATCTATAAAGCGAAGAACCTTTAGCATTAGTGAGAAAGACTTCTCAAGCAATCCAGGGTTCTAACGGACAATTTTCAATTACTGGATAAATTAAATCAAAGCTTGGTCAGTGTAGCACGTTTTATTTTTGCAAAAATGGCTCACTCAGAGGAGGACGATAAATGGTATGGATTTAGTCAAATATAGGCACAGACGCAGAAATAGGCAGCGTTAGTTAAGGGCAGGCAAAAAAGGGGGGAAAAATGAACCTCCATCCTCCAGACACACACAATATATACATATATATAACTTGAAGCATGCATCAAATAACACACAGGAAGGAAGCAGATTACCATCGCAAAAGAAGCGAAGAAGCCTCAGCTGATGACAGCGAAGAAACAATTGCACCATTCTGAGCCTCAGTCTTCAAATTGAAGGGAGTATTAATATGTTTAATTAATTATTCACCTAATAAATTTTCATGGATCTAAATAAATGCAAGAGACCGCCCTGAGGCGGCAATTTTTGCTCGTAGCACGTCCGACGTTTGCGCACATCTTCTAAATAAATGTTTAAGGTTGAATATTCGCTGAAGTCGAACTTCGATAATTATGGGCAGGTAGAATCCTAACCTTTTCCTCAACATTTCTCTTGTCCGGTTTTCACTGACAAATGCGCCGTCAAATATTGAGGAAAATATCAAAATCTACTAGATCTATTATATTTCAGTAGAAAATCGAAACAAAATATATTCATAATCAATATCAGAGTATTGATTCAAAATATTTTGAACCAAAGAGATAGAGAGGAACGCGAAATACCGATGGCAAAGCTCCGTGAGACAGTAAGCGTCGATTTGGTGACTGATTTGTCATTTGCAGAGCTAAACGGCTGATTGAATGCCAGAGAAGAGAGAAATTCATCGATTGCGAAGAGGATGGACTACAATCGCGAAGTCTGGATTTAGGGCAGTGGAGGAAGAATCGTGAAAGAGAGAGGTGCCAAAATTATATACTTTTAATGGATAAAATTTTAACACAAATATTGAATTTATATTGATCAAAAAACATAAATTGTCTTACAATAAAAAAAAAAAATTCTAATACATTCCTTCCCTCTGCTCTGATCAAGAAGCTAAAATCAATTCTTCCGTGCCAAAACAGTGGGTCAAAAACAGCAGTTGCTGTCAAGTGGTGAAGCTCATCAAGGTCGAAAGACCATGAATTCTGGCATTCAGAGGTGAATTTTTTAGCAACGCATACGCATCCAAACCTGATCAAGTTGCTCGGATACTGCTGTGAGGTTGAGGAGCTGCTTCTCGTATATGAATACATGCCAAACCGAAGTTTGAATGAGCATCTTTTTGGCCGCAGTACTCATCGTTCCAAGGAGCCTCTTAGTTGGAACACACAAATCGACATAGCGATGGGAGCAGCTCGGGGCTTGGCTTTCTTGGATAATCTGAAGAAACCCATCATACACACAGATTTCCATGCCCAGCATATACTTCTTGATGGAACCCACAACCCGAAAATAGCATTCTCCATCGTAAATGAGTTGACTGTCATAAGAATACAAAGATGTCAATAAGCATTTGCATACTGCAAAACTGTGATGATGAAGTGCATTCCACAAGTAACAGTTGATGGTACCAAGACACTAGCAAATCAGAGACAAATGGCGAGCTGAGTAACACACAAGAAGTAAACAACTTTAATACCTACCCATTGTTCAAGCAAAAAGCCAATGCACCGTGAGAATGATATACAACTCTACCATATCTATTGCTTTCAAAACACGGGGAGTGAAACAGAACTCGATCCCTTCCCCGGTTGCCAAAAGGAACGAAAAGGAAAACGGCTCAAGACCTGGGAAAGAAAAGATCAAGAAAACAAACGTAATGTATATCAATTGCATCCACAAACTACCTCATAACAAGAAAAAAGAAGCAATAAATATGTTAACTAAATTGTACCTGAGCAGTGGGAAAAAATATGAATGCCAGAAATTGTCGGGGTCCTTACTGTACAACGAGTGATCCTGAATCTCTTGGTTGGCTATATGGTAGTTGATCAACCAAGCTTGAACAAGCTTGCACACGATTAATCCAGAAGGCAATAACCACCATTCAGTTTCATCCCGGGGGATCCCATGAAAAAATCACCACCGTTCAATTGAAATGATAGACAGACTAGAGATGAAATGGGTGCAATTTGTTAATAGCAGAATGCAGTATATAGTTAAGAGTAGTGTGATATGAAGCCTTGCCTGCTGAAATTCCAAGAGTTAGAATCCACAGAAACGTTGTTCAATTGGGCCTTGTAGTAAACAACTTCACAGATTACAGCAGTTATCTGTGCAAGGATGGTCATCAATGGCGGATGGTGGGGACTAATTGTCAGAAGAATATCATCACAAGGAATGGCAAGGCTAAATAGAGAAGCAAAAAATGTGCCTTCAGCCCCTCGAATTCCAGTTGCTTACCATCAAGGCTAAATAGCAAAATTGCTTACCATCAATTCCAGTTGAAGTAACAAGTGCAAGTTTTTGGTTAAACAGAAGCTCAGATGGCGAAACTGAAATCCTCTAGCTCTCGAGGAATGCTACCTTCAAATTTGTTGCAGCAAAGCATCCTGAAACGACACATCGACCTTGATCGCAAATTGAACTCATATATAAAACAGTACAGATGAAATACATGATAACGGGCTTACAAATTTACTTTGTTCATTAATACACTAAATCTATTGACTATTATGACCTACTTATTTCTCTGAGGCTAGTCAATTTTTACTATTTTTTATCAGAAGTAATAACCTAATAATTTTAAATTTTCTTTGCTCAAAAAGATAGTAAAATTATAAAAATATCAATCCCTCCAAAAATAATTCCAGGATCCATCCCTTGCGTGAATAGTGGATATAGATTATGGATTTTGCAAAAAATGCAATTCTTCTCGAGAAGAGTAAAAAAGTAACTAGAAGTCATAACAACGCTTTCCCTAGGAACAGCCAAACTTGAGATAGAACAGGTTGGTTTCTATGGGTTGAGATTAGCAATATGCTGGTTGTTAATGAGAGCTTCACCAAAGATGAGTTGAATGTTTTAATTTGCCAATCGATAAGAACATGACTGTACTAACTGTTTTCAAGAGGATGAGGGCAGAGTTGTAGATCCCAACAGCTTAATAGAATTGGACAGAATGAAAATGATATTCATTAGTTGCAGCATTTGTTATCCGTGCTCAGCATTTCAAAATGGACAATAAAAGTTTTATAGAGACTTGACACGTCTGGTGTTTTCTCAGTTTTTTTCTTTTACAAGCAGTTGTATGTAGGATTTGTTATACTTTTGTTTCAAATAGATATGTAAATCAGAGAAATGCACTAATGATACTGATTGAATCAGGAGGTTGTTTCAGGTAGGTGTCAAATATGTGATAATTTATATATGAGTGGTGTGTTGTTTGCAAACAAGTGCCACGTGTACATTAATCATTCCGTTCCATATTAGTGCAATGTTTGTTCTTATCTTGTCAAGTACCAAAGCATTGGCCCGAACAATTTTCAATTACTGGATAAATTGAATTAAAGTTTGGTCAGTGTAGCACGTTTTGTTTTCGCAAAAATGGCTCACTCAGAGGAGGAAGATAAATGGTATGGATTTAGTCAAATATAGGCATAGACGCAGAAATAGGCAATGATTAGCTAAGAGCAGGCAAAAAAGGGGGGGAAAAAAGGAACCTCCACCCTCCAAACACACACAATATGTACATATATAGAACTTGAAGCATGCATCAAATAACACACAGGAAGGAAGCAGATTACCATCACAAAAGAAGCGAAGAAGCCTCAGCTGATGAGAGCGAAGAAACAATTGCACTTTTCTGAGCCTCAGTCTTCAAACTAAATGGAGTATTAATATGTTTAATTAATTATTCACCTAATAAATTTTCATGATTCAAAATAAATGCAAGAGACCGCTCTCAGGTGGCAAATTTTGCTCGTAGCACGTCCGACGTTTGCGCACATCTTCTAAATAAATGTTTAAAGTTGAATATTTGCTGAAGTGGAATTTCGATAATTTTGGCAATGTAGAATCCTAACCTTTTCCTCAACATTTCTCTTGTCTGGTTTTCACTGGCAAATACGCCGTGAAATATTGAGGAAAATATTAAAATCTATTAGATCTATTCTATTTCAGTATAAAATCGAAACAAAATATATTCATAATCAATATCGAAGTATTGATTCAAAATATTTTGAACCAAAGAGATAGAGAGGAATGCGAAATACCGAAGGCGAAGCTCCGTGAGATAGTAAACGTCGATTTGGTGACTGATTTGTCATTTGCAGAGCTAAACGGCTGATTGAATGCCATAGAAGAGAGAAATTCATCGATTGCGAAGAGGATGGACTACAATCGCGAAGTCTGGATGTTGGGGCCACCCCCGAGTGGCAGTAGTCTGCGGACTCCATTGGAAGAATGGACGAGGACTTTATTTGAAGCATCATGTCCGAGAGGACGTGGACGAGGACTCCTAAAGTGTAGGCGTTGACTCTATCCTCGTAGGCCTGCTACGGCCGTTTTCTGCAGGTGGGTTGGTCACCTATTTTGCTTGGAAGTTGTGGCGGCCATAACTTCCCAGATGCCAGGCCTGCCATCTGGCATGCCAGGCGTGCGCCTGCCATAACAGGTCTAGGGGTGTAGGTTCTGTAACCTACTGCCAGTAGGGTGGCTGGCTGTCCACCCTGCCTCTATGTATATATATATAGAGCTTGGGCCCTTGCTCGTGTGTGTGTGAGTTGAGACATTTTGTAGGAAAAGCTTAGAGAGAGAGAGCTGTGGGTAAGCCTTGTAAAGATAGAGTGAGAAACACTTTAGTGAGAGAAGTTGCACATTTGAGATTGTTTTCTTTTGTTTGAGCTTATATAGCTAACATTTGTAAATAATCCTTTATAGTGCATTCTTTCGTGGTTTTTTCCTTGTTGAAAGAAGGGTTTTCCACGTTAAATTTGTGTGTTCTCTTTCGTTCTCTATCTCTACTTTCTCGTGTCCGTCCGAGAGCTCTGTTCTGTGTAGCTGTCCGAGAACCTTGTCCGCTCGGTCACCGTTGCTTCCGCGTTTTGCGCCAACAAGTGGTATCAGATATTTTGGTTCTTTGAACGGTGACCTTGTTGCTGACTGTGATGGAGGTTGGAAGTAAGATGATCTGTTTGAACGGATCAAACTTTGACACTTGGCAAAGCAAAATGTCAAACTTGCTTTTCGTAAAGTCCTTGCATAATACTGTTTTTGCCGCAGCAAAGCCAGCAGATAAAACGGACGAGCAGTGGACGTTCGAGCACAAGCAAGCGTGCGGTTATATATGGCAGTTTGTGGACGACAACGTGTACAACCACGTTCGGGGTGAGTCCAATGCCAAGACGCTTTGGGAGAAGCTGGAAAAGCTCTTTGCCTCCAAATCCGAAAATAACTAAATTTTTCACTTGATGCGGCTGATGCAAGTACGGTACAAGGACGGGTCATCTGTCGCCGATCACCTGAATGAGTTTCAGGGCTGTGTGGACAGGCTGAATGGCGTGGGGATCAAGTTCGAGGATGAGGTCCTCGGACTATGGTTGCTAGCAACCCTCCCGGACTCGTGGGGGGTTATGAGGATCACCATTGCCAATACAGCTCCAAATGGCGTTGTGACTTTAGAGATGGCCAAAGGAGCTGTGCTGAACGAAGAAGTGCGACGACGTTCTCAAAGCACGTCCACCTCTCAGCACTCCGAAGTCCTTGTTACCGAATGCAGGGGAAGGAGCCGAGGACGTGGCCCAAAGTCTGAAGACAAAGGGCGAAGTAAGTCACGTTCCCGGTATCAAGACATGGAGTGCCATCATTGTAGCAAGAAAGGCCACATCAAGAAGTTTTGTTACAAGTGAAAGCATGAAAACGCTAACAAGCAAAGGGGCGAGAAGAGACATGGCGAGGAAGAGTCCTCGGTCTCTGTTGTGACAGGAGAAGATCTCCTTTTGGCCTGCGAATCTGAGGACTTAGTGGCCGTGGCTGAACAGTCCTCGGATTGGGTAGTGAATTCTGGCGCTTCAATCCACGTTACCTCCAGGAGAGAACTGTTCTCCACTTATACTCCGTGCACCCCAGGAGTATTAAGAATGGGCAACAAGGAGACGTCCGAGTTCATTGGACGTGGTGACATCACTCTGCTGATGAACACTGGAGCCCGATTGACTTTGAGGGACGTCCGACACGTCCCTGATATTCGGATGAATATCATCTCAGCAGGACGGCTGGATGATGAAGGTTATTGCAGCGTCTTTTGTGACGGCAGTATCAAATTGACAAAGGGCTCCATGATTATTGCCCGATGAGTAAAGGCGTCAAGCCTTTACGTAGTAAAAGCCCATGCTGAGGTGGCTGAGGTGAATGCCACTGGAAGTGTGGAGTCCTCGGATCTGTGGCACAAGAGGCTCGAACACATGAGTGAGCGTGGCATGAGTTATCTGGAAAAGAAGGGTCTCATTCTGGAGATGGATGGAGACATTGTAGAGTCCCACATCGGATGGGGAGGTGAACGAAGCGTGCCTTATAAAGGGCGTGGATACCTCTTCCATTGTGGACGCGTTTTGGGGGCGGTGGATTCCGACTGCCAGGAACAAAACCGTGAGGCGCCCTGCAACGGCCGTGTGCGGCAGGGGACGGTCCAAAGCGGACAATATCCACAGTGCGGATGCGCCG
>JAODPA010026868.1:0-12683 GCA_025585075.1 Nepenthes mirabilis
CTCTGACGTTTAAATTAGTGACTTCTCGTAATGAACAGAAAGGAGCACACGCGTAGAGGTGCATAGGTAAATGTGATATATGCAGTGGGAGTGTAAGTATACAAGAGTGCAGGATGCAATCAGCAATTTGTGGGAGGCTAGGCTCCATGGTTGCACTGCGATGAGTGGTTCACTATAGGTGCTCTTAAGAGAGGCTTTTGGAGTTCGATTCTAGGAGCGGGCTTGAGATCAGGAGCTCTGGGAGCATGTGTCTCAATGTCCAAAATCAAACTAGAATCCTTTCTCTTGTAGAAAGAGGAGAAATTTATAGGGTCCATGGAGAGGAACGTTGGGCACGAGAATCCCCCGATAGGTGGCGAAAGGGGATTCGTCAACCGCTGACCACTAGCGGTTGCCAGCGGCGTCAGTTGTTGCCTAGCGGTGGCGATGAGACCGCCATGAACTGCCAACCACGCTTGGTCTACCTTTTGCGTAAGGATTGGCTTGGCAATGGCCAAGAGCGGCGCGAGTATCGGCTGGCAGTGTTGACTCTTGTCCCATTGGCTTGCTTCTCTTGTCCACGAGCCTGCTGCCCGTAACCATATTAATGAGTTGCAGGGGACGTTGATTGGTTGCAGCCCCTACGCCGCTACATAGGTTGCTGAGGATTTTGGGCCTTACCGGTTTACGCAGGCTGACATTGTTGGGCCTTGCGGTCTTTGGGCTGTATCAATACCGGACCCAACACTAACCCCCCATGCCTGGGCCGGCCTGTAGTCAAGACCTGGCATGTCCATGGCGGGTCCGGTTGGCTGTCATGCGTCCTTCCTCGAGACGCACTGGATCTTGTCTTCTTCTAGCATCGTGTCTTCCCCAGGTAGCTGCATAGGCTTTTAAGTCACCGCAGAGATTCGGTGCCTTGAATGGAGCGATTCGCACGCTGAAGCATGCGTTCGCTCTGATGGCTTTCCTATTTCGTGAATGACGGCCGCCGTGCAGCATGCCCTGTTGGACGCTAGCAGGGCACTTGCTTGCCCATAAATGGGGGAGCCTCCCAACTGGTGAGATCCATGACCTAGCCAACCCTTGGAGGAGCAATGCAAAGTCCTGGGCCTGCTCTGCCCCTGGCGGGGGTTCGGGAAGGGATCGGGAGGACTCGCCGGAGAACCAAAGTTACTGTTGAAGACTGTCATTATGCCCTTCTTACGGGCAGCTCCTCATCCTGATGAGGGTGGCTCAACCACTTTGTCATAGTCACTGCCTCTCTCGTGGCCGGTATGGCCTCCAGTCGGCGGGAGGATCACTGCGACGCTGTCATGGGGGCATTGTCCCCGGGGTGGTGCATTGTCACCGGTCTCGACCACAACTGGAGAATCGTGCATGCTGCCATGAGAGGGGGCAAGAACCAAAGCCCCCATGGGGTGTGTGCGAGCTAGTTGCAACCCCGTGGGGACCATTGCAATTGGTGCTGGTCCTTCCACTGAAGGTTGTCGGATGAACCTTTACAATTAGGCCAACCTCGACGACGCCAGCATGCGGACAGATTGGATTTTTGGTGACAAAGTCAGAGGATCTGATGTAGATCACGTCCCCCGACCGGGTTTCCACGTGCGGTGCCACTATTTCGGACTTTATGCTCTGTGTTATATATGATGTAGTCATCACCTTTACTCTTTTCTGCTTGTCACATGAATCTTCTCCTTTTTGTTGTTTAGCATGTTATGGCTCAAGGGTTGTGGGTCCCTTCCACTGTCACTCACGCTCTTGAGTGCGTCTAGTTGTCTGTGGCTTGTTCCACCGGCGTCTCCCGTCGAGCCCTTATGCGGACCATTGAAGGGATGATGTGGCCTAGAGAGGCTGACTACATTTTCTATCTTGGGAGTCTGGCCGCTGCTAGCGGAAGTCACATCTGTTGAGCTCTTTGACGCACTGATTGTGCGGAAAGTCCTGGCGGCGTTGCTTCATAATGATCCTTTTTGGAAAGGCACGACGCTCTAGGGATCCGCCACGTGGAAGGAACTAGATGGTCCTTCTTGCGTGCTTCTATCTTTAGACGACACCGTTTTCCTAGAGGGTTTTCGGGTATTTAAACACCAGATTTTCCCCCAAACCTTATGTCTTTTGGCTACCCAAGAGTGTTAAGCTTGCTCCGCTATTACTTTATTCTTCCCTTTTCCCACTGTTGTAGCATTCATGGAGAGATCATCTTCCTCCCTAGAATTTGAGCAACCTTTTGAGGAGTCTGTAAGGGACGCACACGCCCTAAGGGTTCACAATGAGGCTGCGTCTGGTGCTGTGGTAGCAAGGGGCTACCATTCAAAGGCCACCGGTGTTGGGCCGATGAGATTTCTGAGGGCACCACCTGGCTTCGAGGCGGATGGGACGTCTACTTCCTTGAGGCACCGAAGGCCAAGAAGGGTAGACCCAACGCTCCTTTGCGTCGCCAGGGTGGTGGAAGAGATGAAGGTTCGCATGCGGGCCACCGTTGGAGAGGTCAAGCAGACTCGGGCGTGCACGGCTTATTTTGAGCAAGCATGGATGGAGTCTAAAGCAAGGGCGTCACGGCTTTTCAACACCTTTGTGCGGGCTCAAGGCCATATTTTGGCCCTTCAGGACAAGCTCGAGCAACTTCGGGTGCGATTTGGGGATGAATGCATGCAGCTGGAGGCGGAGTTGAGGTCGAGGTTTGGGCTAGACGAGCTGGCTCCTGCACTGAAAATGAGGTTCCAGGAGAGAATTTGTTTCAGTCGGAGGATAGTTTTGCTGGAGGAGCTAAGTTTCCGCATCGGCCTCCTAGACTCTCGAAACTCAGGTGCCAGGGCGCGTGTGAAACTGGCGGAGTTCACGACTCCCAATTTTTCAGGGCTCGAAGAGGGCAGTTAGATGTACCCTGTGGTCGCCAGTTGCCTCCTTCTGTAAAGAAAAATTTATTAGTGAATCATAAAAATTTCTTTTTTTTCCTAGCAATTTGTTCATGGCTTTTGCTATGCTTGAATTGTTCGTCCATTCTTCCTATTCCATGCTTTGGAAAGGCTTTCCGCCGCCGTTTTTGGGAACCAGGATCGCCGTATTTAAATATTGATACGATAGTTAGGGTTTTGTCAAGAGCCTGAGGAAATGATGAGTTGCGGTCTGATAGGCGCCATGATTGCGGGACACTTGGGACTTGAAGCACTCTGTTGAGCAAGCGAGTGTCATGGCCAGTAACCGAGGAGCCTATTGCATTTCCCGTGTGCTTGACCCTTCGTTTCCTAGAGTTGCCTATTTAAGCAATGCCTTGGCAACTTACCATGCTTCACGCTTCCCTGCACTGTGAACTTGCCATATCGCTTCGAGAAATATGGCGAAGAAGAAGAGTTCCCCATCATCTTCCCACGCTTTCCGTTTGATACGCCACAGAGTTGGAGATACTGCGTTAGTCCTGTCGACGAGTGCCATTGCTGCACTGATGGTCGATTATGGTGTTCCCAGCGGTTGGGTTTACCTCGCCCCTGGCCCAACTGGAATGGCTAACGTTCCCCCAGAGGGCTTCATTGCAGTCTACGAGCACCACCTGAAGGGAGGACTTCGCTTTCCTTTGACGGTCGACTTGTACGGGATTATCGAGGCATTGAGTGTTCACATTGTCAGGCTTCAACCCAACGTCGTCCACTATCTGGTGGCCATGTGCATCTTCGTTCGTCTCTAGCCCAATGAGTTCGCCGCAAACTCAACGAAAGTGATTTTCCGCTTTGCTAAGTCTGAAGATTGGGTCTCAATGTCTCATTGTGTTGGCTTCCACGTTCGGAGAACTAACCCTGACTCAGTGAAGAATCGGAAGAGTCATTTTTTCTTCCTGCAGTCTCCTCTGGAGTGGGAGATTACCAATGAGTGGGGGCCGATCTCCGACTTCTTTAGGATGGATGTGGCCGTTGAAGAAGTTAGCAAAGAGGCGAAACTGGTCGCTGGCATTCAATTGGAGATGGAGACGTTTTCTGTGCAAGGTTTCTACTTAACCTCCACTTCTCTTTCTACTGCCAAGTGGGGACCTGCGTGCGGCTAGGCGGTGGGCGCACTAAAGAGGAAGAGGAGGGCCGGAGCCGTTGTTCTCTAGGAGCCAACGAGGGGGTCCTCCGCAGAGAGTGACTCATTGTTGGAGACCTCTTCTGATGAAGGGGAGGCTTTCTTGAAAAGGTTAAGGGCAGCAAAAGGCACCTCCACCCGGAGGGCACAAAGGCTGATTGCTGGGCTAACTGCGCATGTTGAGAGTTTTAGGCCGTAGTAGGTGCTGGATTCTGAGCCGCAGGAGGGAACAGCTGAGCATTTCCCAGTTCCTACTGTGGCATTGGCGGAGTACGAAGTCCCTGTGGTGGAGCTTCCTTTTGGAGGGGAGTCCCCTATGCCCCTTCTTCAATCAAGAACCGTAAGAGGCGACGATTGGATGCATTATAATCAGGGAGATCGACGCACCAAGATCTGAGGAGGCCGTTGAGGTGAGCACCATGGAGCTTGCACCAGGACTAGCGGAGGCTCTAGATTTCGTTGGTTCACCTACTAGGGCTACCTCTGAGGCATACGTCCTGGAAACTTCCATCGTTGAGGAGGGCGTCGAGGCGGTTGAGCTGCTGGTCCACCTGGTGTCGTCGTGACTCGAGAGGAGGATGCAACGAAGGTGGCCTAAGAGCCGGAGCCCCCGAGCGTCCCTCCGACGTTTGCGGCGTCAGATGTTCCTAGCTCTGTGGAGGTTATTGTTGAGCGCTCTAAGCCCCCAAGCGCGCCTGCACCAAGAGATGATCCCGATCGCACGGACGCGCACTTCACTCAGGTATGATCATCTTGGAATGGGCATACTTATATTGCTGGGGGCGTTGGGAATTTCTGAATATTTTCCCATGCAAGTTCCTGAGGAGCTTGACTTCTTTGATGCGGTGTGCACTTAACTGCGCGGTCACTTTTGTCGGATCAGAGGAGAGTCCGAGCAACAGGCGATCCAGCATGCAGAAGCTGAGGTTGCAGTGCTCGGGGAGAAAAGTGAGCGACTGAGAGAGGAAAACTAGTGGTTGAGGAGCCGAATCTCCACCTTGGAGGATGACATCGCCCACATCCTGACAGACCTCAGGCTTCGGTTTACCCTGGAGGAGGTGGGCCATGCGCTCCTTGCTAGATTCTAGGACGGCATCCGGTTGTGCTGCCAAATTGCCTCTATTGCGTTCCTGGGCACTTCCGTGGGGATCTTTCATCCAAGGAATGCGGGGATCTCCGACAGCTCTCGCTTAAGAGACTTTTCCAAAGAGGTTGGTCCGTTGGATCCGTAGGGTTGTCAGAACTTTTGTACAATTTTTTCCTTTTCATTGCTAAACCGCTGCCTTATAATCTTGTATGTATATGATAAATGAAAGGCGCCTTCTTTTCTCACATTCGGTGTCTTTGGATACTTGTAATTTCTCTTGGTCTTGTAACTTGTAATTTCTCTTGGTCTTGTAACCTGTATTTGAATGGCTAAGCTGTTGATCTATTGTCACCAAGGCCCCAATTTGGCGCCTTCTTGTGTTGTGCTCGTCTTTCATCAGAAGATGTCATCGCATCTCGCGCATTTAGTGGGAAGCTCGATCTAGTAAGGTGGACGTTGTCACAAGCCCAATGGAACCACACTAAGGGCCAACTAGGTTTTCAGGTCACAGCGGTCAGACCCTGAATCTTAGACCTTGCGCGCACGATACCTATCTTAGGCGCTCGGCCCTGCTCAAAGCGTCGTTGCTCCCGTGCACATGGTCCTAGCCCACAATCATTGTTGACTAAGGGTGCTCTCTTCTTCTGGAGAAGGTCGCCACACGCCTGCCAATCTTGGCCCCGAAGGTTTTGTTGGCCGCATATTGGGGGCTTCAAAAGCTCCCAGGTCTGATATTTCGACCGCATGGGTCACCTGGTAGGGAACCGAGGCTTTGGGGCCGCTCTAGGCCTTTCGGCACGAAGCCGAAATTCGGATGTGGCCACTTCCGGGGCCCTTGGCACGGAGCCAAGGTTTTGAGGGCCACTTAGGGCCTTTCGACGCGAAGCCGAAATTCGGATACAACCTCTTCTGGGCCGCTTGGCATGAAGCCAAGGTTCTGAGGACCGCCTAGGGCCTTTCGGCGTAGAGTCAGAATTTGGATAAGACCACTTTCGGGCCGCTTGGCGCCGAGCCAAGGTTTTTGGTTTACATACTAATGAAAATCATTCCAACTTAGGGGCAGTCTAGGTCATTCCATTTTCAAAACATCATGCATGCAAACACTCATATTCAATGACACGCAAGAATATGGAGATAATCAATTTCATTAAATGCGAACACGATACATGCACAAGCACTCTTTGTCATGTGTGTGGATACCTTACGTGGGCTTAGTGTTGGACTACTGGTAGTATTTCTTGAGGTTGGCGGCGTTCCCGGTCCAAAGGACCAACTTGTCATCCCAGGTGCATAACTTGTATGCTTCGTTTCGGAGGATTACCGAGACGAGGAAGGGACCCTCCCAGCTAGGGAGAGTTTGTTCCTACTAGAGGCCTTCCCCGCTACCTCTACACTCCGAAGAACCAGGTCCCCAACCTCAATGGAGTATGCCTTCACCCGCTTATTGTAGTACAGTGATACACACTGCTGATAGGCAGCCGTTCTCAAGTGAACTGCGTCACGGACCTTCGGAAGCAGATCTAGGCATTTCCTAACTCTTTGAGGGTTGGTGGCTGGGTCGAAGCACTCGACCCGCAGGCAGGGAAGTCCCACTTCGACAAGGACAACTGCTTCGACCCCGTAACAAAGGCTAAAGGGCATCTCCCTAGTGGGTTCCAGCGGGGTAGTGCGATATGACTAGAGTACAGAGGATAACTCGTCAGCCCAGGAGCGCCTGCATCTTCAAGATTTGTATTTAGTCCATGCAGTAGTGTTTGGTTAGTGACTTCAACCTATCCATTTACTTGAAGGTACGCCACAAACGTATGAATCAGCCTAATGCACAAGCTTGCACAGTACTTGGTGAATTGCTTGCCGGTGAATTGGGTTTTGTTGTCGGTCATTATGGCCCCGAGAATCCCAAAACAGCAAAGAATGTTTTGGCGGATGAATTCTGTTGTGTTCTGCTCAGTGATTCGCGCCAAGAGAACCGTTTTGACCCACTTGGTGAAGTAGTCGATACCGATGATAAGAAACTTCCTCTATCGGGAGGCCAAAGGCATCAGTCCAAGGATATCGAGCCCCCATTGCGTGAATGATCATGGGGATTGAAGGCTGTGCAGTTTCGTATGAGATTGATGGGCCATGAACCCGTGAACCTAACAGCTCTCGCACTTCCTAACAAATTTTAGGGCATCTCGTTTCATCTTGGGTTAGAAAAGGCGTTGCCACATAATTTTGAACGCAATGTTTTTTCCTCCGATGTGGACTTCACTTTATGCGTACTCGGCTTCCTCTGGAGTTAGGAACTTCAAGTAGGGAGTTGAATACTCCCGTCGGTATAACCTACTGTCGATGACTGCATTCCAACCTGCTGTCTTCTTAATCTGCTTGGCTTAGTCGACGTTCGTCGGCAATATCCCATCCGTCAGGTATCTGTAGTATGGGGTCATCCAATCATCACCCTCACTTGCCTACAGAACCTCCTAGTCCGGACAATCCACACTGGGCACGGCCAGAATTTCTCGCATGCTTCTAGCGTATTGCCTCGAAGATCTCGCTGTGGCATCCCTTGCCAACTGATCGACTTTCCAGTTTTTGGCTTTGGGAATATGTTTGATCTCAAAACTTTCGAATGTTTGAATTTGGGCCTTTGCCTTCGCCAAGTACTTTGCGAGCTACGGGTTTGATGCCTCGAAAGCTCCTTGGATCTGGTTGACCACTAGCTCTGAGTCACTTCGCACAACTAGCGACTTTGCGAAGCATTCCTTGGCTAAACGGAGTCCTGCTAGGAAGTCTTCATATTTCGCCACATTGTTGGTGGCCGGGAAAGCCAGCGTGACGGAGTACTTGATCTCTGATCCGTCCAGAGTTCTAAGCATGACTCAGGCTCGCTGCCTGTGTGGGTAGAAGATCTGTTGACATTCAGGATCCACATGGGGGCATCCGGCGTGTCCAATCCCTCAGGATGGTTTAGGGCGTCTAGAGTTGGGGTTGTTGCCTCGACGATAAAGTCCACCAGTACCTGGCCCTTAAGGGCCGGTCGTGGCCGGAACTCCACATTGAACTCGCCCAACTCTATAACCCACTTAACCAGCCGTCTGGACATCTCCGATTTCTGGAGGATTGCCTTCAGAGACTGGTTTGTCAGTACGATGATCCGATTTGCCTAGAAGTAGGGCCTCAACTTTCACGCGGAATAGATGACAGTTAAGGCATTCCTCTTTGCATGCGGATATCGGTCTCTACATCCGTCAGTACCTTACACACGTAATACACAACCCACTGTGCACCCTTGCACTTCCTAACCAGCACTGAGCTTAGCGCTGTGTCCGACACGACCAGGTAGAAGTACAGATCATCGCCCACGGCTAGTGAACTCAAGAGAGGTGCTCTGGCAAGGTAGGTCTTCGGTTCTTGGAATTCTTCCTTGCACTCGTCCGTCGACTGAAATCTGGATGATTTTGTTCCTTGGAGCACTTTGGAGAAGGGCAGATACTTCTCCGCAGACTTTGCCAGAAATCGTGATAGGGCTGCTAGCCGTCCCATAAGTTTCTGAACTTTCTTCACTGTTCGCGGGGGGCTCATATTGATGATGGCTTTGATCTTCTTTGAGTTCGCTTCTATACTACACTGGGATACTACGAAGCCCAGAAACTTACCAGAGGTTACCCCAAACGCATACTTGGTCGGGTTTAGCTTCATCCTATGAACTCAGAGCACCTCAAAGGTCTCCTCTAGATCGCGAACGTGATCGTTGGCTATCTTACTTTTGATGAGCATGCCGTCCACATATACCTCCACGTTCTTACCAATCTAGGTCTCGAACATCTTGTTGACGAGGTACTGATAGGTTGCCTCGATATTTTTGAGGTCGAATGGCATGACCTTGTAGCAATAGGTTCTCTGATCGGTTATAAAGGAGGTATGCTCCTCATCATTCAGGTCCATCCTGATCAGGTTATAGCCTGAATAGGCGTCCATGAAGCTTAGGAGTTCGTGCCCGAACGTGGAGCCCACTAACCGATCTATCCGAGGGAGCAGAAAGCTATCTTTAGGATAGGTTTTATTCACGTCGGTGAAGTCAACATGTATTCATCACTTGCCATTGTTCTTCTTCATGAGCATAACGTTGGACAACCAATCCTGGTATTGTACCTCCCTTATAAATACGGCATCCAGTAGTCTCTTTACTTCCTCTCTTATAGCTATTAGCTTCTCGACAGACTTATTTCTGCACTTTTGCCTGACAGACTTATAGTCGGGATCGAGGCCCAACTTATAGACCATTATTTCTGTCAGTATCCTGAGCATGTCGGTAGGGATCCACGCGAACATGTCAGTGTTCCTTCAAAGGAAGCTAATAAGTCAGTCGCGGCTATGTGCGGTGAGGGAGGCACTGATATGCACACACTTCTCTGGCTTGGCAGGGTCCAAAGGGACCATCTTGGTCGCCTCACACGATTGGGCTTGTTGCAGTGTGACTTCGTCGCAAAAATCCAAGTCTCTGTCCTGCCAATCCGACACTACAGGGGTGATTTTGGATAGGTAACACATCCGTCCTATCACCTGATCACTAAGCACCTCTCCTACACCGTGTGGGGTTGGACATTTTACATTCAGATGAGGGATCGAAGTGATGGTCCCGAAGGTGTTGAGGAATGGTCTACCTAGGATGGCATTGTAGACGAACAGTAGGTCGCTGATGAGGAATGTTAGCTCAGGCATAGCAATACGTGGGTAAATTTTCATCGTGATTTCTGGCTAGATTTCTCCCTGCACAGGCACGGCTACATTATCCAAGCCATATAGAGGGCCTTCGGCCACTCTCATCTAATTTCGTCTTAACCCAAGTTTAAAAAATGTATCAAGATACAATAAATTTTGAGAGCTTCCATTATCAATAAAGATTCATTTCAGTTGGTAGTCAACCATGTCATCTGAAACGATGGAGGATATAACAAGATGATCAGGATGAGGGGAGGTTACATGTGTCATATCGTCGCTACAAAAGCTAATGACATCGCTCCTAACCTCTACTCTCGCTCTCTTACTGCTGGAAGCTCGTTCGAGTTGCACCTTCCTGCTACTTTTGACTGGCCCAGTCAAAATCATGCTGATCACGCCGGCGGTCGTGCGGTTTTTTGGTGGCTCACTTGCCTCACCTTCTGAGGCCACGGGGGCCTACCCTGAGCCCTTCACGAACTGTTTAAGGTGTCCACGGCAGATCAGGTTCTCTATCTTTTGTTGTAAGGTCCAGCAGTTCTTCATAGAATGCCCCAGAGATCGGTGGTACTAGCAGTACTTCATCTGATCTCCATCACTTAGGCCTTTTGGCTCTTTTGGCCACTTGAAGAACTTCTCGTCTTGGATCTGCATCAGGGGAGTCAGGGACACTGTCCCGTGCTCGTTCCTGGATTTTAGCTCGGGCCACGGCTGCTTGCGGCACTTCTGGAAGCGCCTGCTATCACCGTTCTTCCTCTTCCGGATGGCAAGCCTGGGTCCTTCTTGTGGGCGGTCTGTGCGTTCAGAACGCTTTACTTCGTTGGCCATTTCTACCGAGATGTAGGCTCGGGCAATGGCCTCAACTTCCTGAAATGACTGAGAATGCTAGTGTGACAGGTGTTTGAAGAAGCACCCAGCTGCCAACATGTCGACGAAGGCATTGAGCTTTGGCTTATCAGAGAGCTGGGGGATCCGACGTGCTTTGGTGATGAAGCGGTTCAGGAATCGCTTTAAACTTTCGTTTGGCCTCTGGCGGAGGCGGACCAGGTGCCAGGGTTTCTTCTCCTCTCTCCGACTGGAAGCGAATTGGCTCAAGAAGCGATTCACGAGCTCATCGAAGGAACTGATGGAATTTGGTTAGAGGCCATGATACCAGAGCAGTGCGTCCTCTCTAAGACTAATGGAATTCACTGACACATCACAGCCTCGCTCACTCCATGAAGGGACAGGTGGGTGCGGAAGTAATTGAGGTGGTCCATCGGGTCCTTACTCCCATCGTACCCATCCAACGCCAGCATTTTGAACTTGCAGGGGAGCGGTTGGGTCCGGATGTTCATAGCGAAGGGTGACCTTTGCAAGTCAGCAAAGGATCATCCGGACTTCTCCTTAAACGGGTGGTTCCAAATCACCTCCACCTTATCCTCCACCCGCAGGGTGGATCCTCTCCGTCACGCTTTGATGACGTTGCGGACCTTTGTGTTGTTTTGCGGGTTCTGCTGGTCGTGCTGGTTGCGGCGACTATCCACACGAGGTGGCTACGCACTGTATGAGCTTGCGGCTGTCTGCCTCCTTTTGCTGTGGGAGTTACTGGGGTTGCGCCGCTCAGAGCTTTCCTCCCGCTCATCCCGGCTAGGGTAGTTTCCAGCGGTTGTTTGGCCCCTGTTGCCGGAGACCGCCCGTGCCTCGGCCTCATCAGGCTAATCTGATCTAGCCCTGGGGGCTCTGGTGCAATGTCTTCCTCACCTGGAGGCTGATGCTTGGGGCACCGGAGGAGGATCCCCCTGCAATTGTGTTCCCGTTCGGTCATAGAGTGACTGAAGCATTAGCCTCATGTTGCCCATCTCAGCGGCCAACTTGTGGATGTCTGATTTCAGTTGTTGGTCAACACGGCTTTCCTCCGAGGGGTCATCACCGTAAGCGGCTGCATCTCTAGGTGGTGCGCTAACTTGCACTTTGGTGTTGACCATTTTCGTGTAAGAGATTGAGAGTTGCGGGAAGACGCTAGACTTCTTGTCACGTTTTCACAGACGGTGCCAATATTACGTCCCGAATTTCAGGTTGTTGTATTGATTAGGGAGCCTTCGGAATCTTGGCCTGAGTCAAATCTCAAGTTGATCTAATCTCCGTCGTTGATAACCTGGAACCTACACAATACAAACTATAAACAAGAGATCAGAGGTCAGCGGGATATCTCCCGCCGAAAACACTACGACGCTCAAATCAGTGACTTCCCGCAATTAACGGAAAGGATTGCATGCGTAGAGGTGCGCAAGTAAATGTGATGTATGCGGTGGGAGTATAAGTATGTAGGAGTGCAAGACTCAATGAGTGGTTTGTGGGAGGCTTGTTTCCGTGGTTGCACTGCAATGAGTGGCTCACTACGGGTGCTCTTAAGAAAGGCATTTGGAGTTCGATTATAGGAGCGAGCTTGAGATCAGGAGCTTTAGGAACGTGTGTCTCAATGTCTAAGATCAAACAGAAATCCTTTCTCCTGTAGAAGGAGGAGAAATTTGTAGACTCCATGAAAAGAAAAGTAGGGTGTGAGAATCCCCCGATAGGTGACGAAAGGGGATTCGCCGGCCACTAACCACTAGCAGTTGCCAGCAGTGTCAGTTGTCGTCTAGCGGTGGCGAGGAGACCGCTGTGAACTGCCAACCACGCTTGGTCTACCTTTCGCCCGAGGATTGGCTGGGCAATGATCGGGACCGACGCAAGCACCAACTGGCAGTGTTGACTCTCGTCCCATTGGATTGCTTCTCCTATCCCTGAGTTTGCCGCTCGCAGCCGCATTAGTGAGCTGCAAGGGACACTGATTGGTCGCAGCCCCTAGGCCGCCACATAAGTTGCTAAG
>JAODPA010026879.1:0-12683 GCA_025585075.1 Nepenthes mirabilis
TAAAAAATGGGAGCCATCGCTCCCCTTCACGTTGCTGGGGCTGCGCGTTGCAGCCCCCCGGAGTCCCCGACGGTGCCTGAGGATTATAAAGCCCATAAAATCCACGCCTCCTCTGTACTTAATCTCACAAGTTATACCTCTTCTCCATCCCCCTTCCGTTTGTGCAGGCTTGTGGCAATGGCTGCTTCATCGGGGGCATTGGTTCTCGCATTTCCCGGACGCTGCTTGGAGATTGCCTCATCTCCTCCGGCATTTTTCCCGGTTGTGCCTCTATCTACTTCAACGGAAAATGCTCTGAGAATATCCAATTGCATAAAGTTTACTCGGAAGTTGAATGGAACTGCCTTTAGGGCGACGGCTCAGCCAACCGTATCACAACCTTCTGCCATTTACGCTAGAGAAATGGAGAGGCTTTCTGCCAAAGAGTCTCTCTTACTTGCAGTGAGTAGATGCTTTTTTAAAGTAAAAAAAAAAAACCTAGGAACTTGTCGTAGTGTTAAGATTGAGTCTCGATTTAGCTAATCTTATTCCAATGCCTCTAGGTTGAGCAGTGATGGTTTTTGAAAATTCAAATTTTGTGTTGATTTTACAAAATTTGCATCGGACGAAACTACAGTGTGGAAAAGATCGGAAAGCTACAATCCCCTTGTTTAAAATTTTCCACAGAAAATGATGTAGTGTTATGCTGACAAAGGCTGAAATTTTTTCATAAGATCGGCTAAGATCTATGGGGTATACCCCAAGGTTAAAGATTATACATTATCCTAGTAATTATTCTAAACAGCTTCATCTGCATACAAGCATTGCAATTAACTGGGGTGTACCCCAAACTCGACCTTAGTTCAAGTATTTTTAATTACGAATTTTTGTATTGGATTGCCTTAATTTGAACATTTCTGAGGGTTAAGCAAGAATACTGGAGCGGCTGGATGACAAGGAGTACCATGGATCTAGTGCTTGCTCCAAACTCTTGCGGATGACTGTGGGCTAAGCAAACCCTTGTGCTGGATGCCTGAGACTAATAATTCATTTATTTTTGAAACCAAAACCTCCTGACCACAATTTGTTTTAGGCTTTTCATCTCAAAAATTGGACTGACAGAGGTGATTTTTGTTATGGAAAACTAATAAAAGCAAGAGCAGTATACTGGCTTCATCGGCAATTCAGCATTCTGTGGTTGACGATTTAGCTTAATTGTATTCTTCTACTAATATTCTACTGAATTCGAGAGTTTCATGGTTATTGAGTTGGGATTATCTGCTTATTGGGCATTTTTCTCCTCGCTAATACTTGTTCAGACCTGGTGAGCTTTTTTGGGATGGCCAATTTTAGCCTTATTAGCTTCTTCGTGCATTTGATGTTCCTGTGACACAGTAAATAAAATATTTACAAGTAAAAATGATGTTTCCATTTCCATATTCAATATATGAACCCCAAAATGTACACTCTACATCACAAGTTATGGTGCCAGACCATACAAATCTACCAGGTTGATGGTTTGGTATGTATGACCCATTTCAAACAAGTGTCATTTTGTATAAAAGATTAGTAATCTGGGCTTGTGGTTTGGAGGGCTAACCAGAAGTGAATTATTTGGTAAGAGACATGTGTCAGGGGAGTCAGCTAGGAGGCTAGTATGTCTTTTCCAATTGTGTTGTAAGTTAACTTTCTTAGTGAATTCATCTTTTACTAGTTTGAGAGGCTAGGAGAGTTTTTCATTTAAATTGGTTGATTCTTGAGATTATTCTTTGTCAATATGATCTTGTGCAATTTACAGTTTTACAATTTTTTAATTATCTTTTTGTGTTGTGGTTATCCGACTCTGGGCATGTTTTGAAAAGGTTCTAATTCCTGGTGGTTTTCATCCCCTACAAGCTTTTGACATCAAATGCTAGATGGGGCATTTGTTGGCAAGTCCACCTAAAATTGGTGTTGAACTAGTAGAACATCTGAGACTTAGCCATTGCAGCAAAGGGGCATGAACTGGGGATTTCATGAAATTAATGCTTTCTCGAAGAGCTTGTACTCTTGTACAGATTTCAAATTTATTGTTTCATTACAATCTGTGTAGTAGAATATGTGCATCTTTACACCATATAATAGTGAAGTATCTTTTATCATATAATTACAAATTAAAAAGAACAAAAACTCCATGTTGTTTTATGTGAACTGCTAGATGCTGTTACAATGTATTTTTTTATCTTCTTTTGATGAAAATGAGGGTAAGCTTTGACATTGCAGTAAGATTATATTATTGTGACATGACCTGAAGGCAATTCAAATCACAAGAACAACCTTTTTATAATATATTGTTAATGTGGCACACGTCTTACTCTTCCTATAGCATAATGTTGAAAGACTCTTACACTGGCAATCCTTATTAACCTATTTGAAGTATTTTCTTGATTTCAGCATTATCATGCCATGAAAATTTATGGATAAGGTACACTTTGTAATATTGTTTATCACAGTTTAAAGATGCAGGAGGTTTTGAGGCTTTTGTCACAGGAAAGGTAACTGAAATGCAGCGGATTGATGTAATAGAGCGGATAACTGCTCTTGAGAGCCTTAACCCCACGCCACGACCCACAACGTAGGTGCAAAGTCTAGCAAGCTATCGGCCTATCGCAGATTGAACATAATTTAATTTTCTTTTCTCATCTTTCCAGGTCACCTCTTTTTGAAGGCAGATGGAATGTTGAGTGGTTTGGACCTGATACGCCTGGGTTATTTGCTATTCAGTTCTTGTCTGGGTAAGCATAAGTTCTATTGTTTCCTGGGTTAATTTGCTATTCCATTCATGTCCAGGTAAGCATTTGTTCTATTGTTTTGTCTTGTTTTTCCCTTACCCTTTTGTTTGTCATCATTATTATTAATTCCGAAATTTGTGTATTCCGAAATTTGTGGATTTCATCTGCAAGC
Source organism: Nepenthes mirabilis (assembly GCA_025585075.1). Lineage (NCBI taxonomy): Eukaryota > Viridiplantae > Streptophyta > Magnoliopsida > Caryophyllales > Nepenthaceae > Nepenthes > Nepenthes mirabilis. The sequence continues at coordinate 2,923 of JAODPA010026879.1, forward strand.
AGGTTCTGACTTGATTGCCAGCTAATTTGGGCTGTTACTACTGTTATTTCTTTGTAGGAGATTACCCACTGCACTGGCAAATGTGTCAAAGCTTGATTTGTGGGTCAAGGATGGATATGGAAAACTCATAGGGAACCTGAGAATTTTTAACTCGGTACCTCCTCAATGAATTTTATGTCTTCTCATTGCAATTTCCTTATTTTCTGCTTTGATTATGGGCACCTGTGCCCGAATCAACCAATCTGAGCCTAACTAATCATGCAAAAACTCAAACTATAAAAATTCATTATAAATACGTTGTAAATAATATATCCATAATAAATATCAAAATTTTTTTTAAATGAGAGATTATATTAATGTTCATAATATCATAACTCATGGCAACGCAATTTCGATAAAATATTCAAAAACTAATACAACAGTAAAGAAGTCTTGTCATTTCTCAATATAAAAGTTTCTAGATTTTGATATCGCCTCTACCTGAAATCGTCACAACAAATGTACGATCTTTGCTAACTTATTCTATTTTGGAGCCAATAAAACATAATAGTGAGTTAAATATTCATCAAGTGAATATAATCAACAATATCAAAGTATAATAAAGTATTTCAAATAATAATATCAAATATGTATAAGATTAATAACAATATGCGATAAACCAACAACTATTTGTGACTCAACGTCATATCGTAACCATGACTTAATGTAATAGTGAGCCAAATACTCAACAAATGGATATAATCAACAATATTAAAATATAATAAAATATTTCAGATAATAACATCAAATATATATAAGATCAATAACAATATGCAATAAACCCACAACTATCTGTGACTCAATGTCATATCGTAACTATAACTCAAAAGTTACAAGGGCTATTGAACATTAGAAATGCTATTACGATTCCATCAAATTTGAATATCAATATAAATATAGGTTTCATCAAATTTATATCAATAGAAGTCCCAACTATATGAGATATTACAAAAATTTTATTAAATCTTATTATGTCATTGTGAACTAATGACTATGTGCTTGCTACAAATGGCTGGGTGACGTCCACATGGTACTGATGCTTTTAATTTTAACAAGCAATTAACCCTATAGTCTTATGATGTCTTGTCATCTCTAATGTACAAGTATTGAACTAAATTATACGATTGATAATCTTGTTAGAGTATGCCAAGTTCATATTCTCGTGGTTCAATCGGGATCCGTGCTAAAACGGGGTAAAAAATATTCTATCTCTGTATCCTCGAGATCACTTTGGATCTTCGTCCACAAAAGCAGGATATTCGTATCCTTGAGGTCCATGTGGTGTCCTCATTAAATATGGCAAGATATTAAACCAACACGATAAGCCCAATACCCATCGATACAACATCTCTTAATATCTCAATGCACGTTATTTACAAAACTATAAACATCCCTTCAAAATATAGACTTCAATTCACCGGATGTAAAATCAGTGTCAGACAAATATAGACCATATTAAGGCTCCCTAGAGCCCATACATCTCGATATGTTAGTATTTTTGTAAACTTGTAAATTTATCTATGGAATATCAACAACTTTAGATCAATGAAATATGAATAAAAGATAGAAATAAAACGAAATCAAAAAGAAGAGTATTGAAAATTAGTATCGAACAACTATAGACTAACTACACTATGGTTTTGCAAGTTTTATATTTATTAAAATTGTAGTGTTTTCAAATAATCTCCTAAACCTTAATCATAGATAGTATGAAAACCACTTATGCAATCTAAGTTAACGTTAAGAACGATCACTGAGAATATAAGAAATAATTCAAGAATGAACTAAGTATCCGACTGACCCTTAAAAATTTTACACGATTCTTACCGGACTCATTAGTATGCTGATCTAATTTCTAAGACTATAAAAGCACATCCTATTTTATCGTTACCGAACAAAACTTGTGAATTACTGATTTTATTCAAACCGTTCTGATTGATTATAATAGGGTTCAACCGAGATGATAAAATATCCCAATATCATCAATGTATTAAACCACAATAAAACATGAATTAATCCACATTATAATGAATAAAATAAAATGAAAATCCTTTCTCAATGTTTCATCCCCCGTGGCATACCATTGGCAGGGGCTTCGGCAACATAGCCCAGATTTTGATGCTCAATATTGTGTATTCATCAATCGATTTCTACGTCTACGGGTATCCAAAATTGCATTTGATCGATATAATATTAAACTTAACATATCAACAAGTAATAACAGTAAAGCTACTGTTATGAATGTATTTATTTATCATATGAATAATTAGTCTGAATATGTATCATTGCCTTGGCCAATAGCAGGCTGAAACCAGATTTAGTGTTTGGCAAGGCATTTTCGTCGCTTGATTTCTGCTACTTTGAGAAATTAAAATTGAAATTCAAGAATATTATTAAACTACGTATTTCATAGTATAAGGATAATAATCATGAAAGTATATCGGTTTAAGGTATAAACAATTTGTTTAAAAGTCACTCGTCACATTAGCCAATGGTGATATGAACAGATTTTAGTGTTCATTGTAACATTTTATGTGTTCGATTACTAACACTTTGGAAATTAAATTATTTTTCATCAATGAAATATTAAACTATGCATACTATAATATACAAATGGTAACTTTATTGGCATGAATGTATCGGTCAAAGGTATTAACAGTTAGCCTAAAAATGGTTCGAAACCAGGAATTTTCACTCACTCTCAGCATTGTTCATCTTCTTCCTCAGTGGGCTGTCACTATTCACGCCACTTTTTTAGGCTTTACAATGAATCAAACCTTGTCAAACGGTCTTCTCAAACGGTCTTAATTCTTATCTAACAAGTTGTATTACTGTATTCTTCAAGATTTAAACAATAATCTAGTAATTAAAGGATGTTAGGTTTAAGAAGAAAAGACAGATTTCACTTGCCTTAATTTTCCATGCTTCCCTCGACAACAACAGCAATAGCCGGCTCTCCTTCACGGCATAGTGCAATAGCTGCAAAGTAGTAAGCAGCAAGCTAGGACTTTGGTCGTCTCTCTTCCTTCTCTCAGTGAACTGAAAAAAAAAAGAAAAAGGTAATCCACAAATTAAAACTTCAGTATTCATAGTCTCTAAACCCAAAGTGTGAATCCTCAATCAAGATTCATTCACCCTCTTAAACTTATACAGTCACCAAAAGATATTAAACCATGGATGCACTCCCAATTTCTCATCTTCTTCCCTTCCTCTGTTTCATTGGTTCATGGCACCACCTGCAAATTTTCCTCTCTTCAGACTCTCTCTCTCTCAGAATAATCACTCCGTGAATTACCAACCCCATCAGTGAAAGCACTGTCGAATCGCTTCCCTACATTGACTACCAAAGTCTGATGCCTTCCTATAGTTGAAGCTGATGCATACCTCAGTAAAGGCTCATAAATCTCCAAAACTGATGCTTACCCTCATTTAATGCCTTAATTCCTCAAAGTTAGATGCATACCACGGTAAAAGTAGCATGAATACATTAACTACGCGTAGGCAACCACTTAATTGAATTCACGTAAGGATTTTATCTTTAATATTTAACACCTTAATTAATTAGTTTTTACTTTCTAATCACACACATAAAATACATATTAAAGTTACAGCAAGTCCTAATTAATATTACAAACATTGAAAATAATTATTGATTGCCTGTGGAAAAATTACCAACATACCCTTCTGACAGTTTTGTGATTTTGGCATGCCTACTCTTGACATGCATTAGACTAAGCTTGCCTGCAATTAATTATGCATTAATTATCCTCATTAGTTACTATCTTAGGACCGGAGTCTAATAAACCTGAATCGAAACATTGGGAGTGTTACATTAATGCATTCGATGGCTTCATATTTGTTTCAATTGTGTGTGTTTTTGAATGCCCATTTACCTCTTCAGGCTATGCATCTATCAGTATGCTTGTTCTTTTCCACCTTGCAATTACTTCAGGTCATTGTTCAGAAACAGCTAGGAAAAGGGAAGGTTAAAATGTTCAAAGAACTCTTTGTGCTTGCTGAGACCTAGGAAAGTTTATAGAAAAGGAAAAGAAAATTGAAAGAAACTACTTTTGGTTTCATTTAAGTTAAATGTTCAAAGAACTCTTAGTGCTTCCTTTTATTTTAATTTTTGTCTCATTGATTTTATTTTCTGAAATTTTCTTAGATCTAGACAAATTCTTAGTGATTGTTCGGATCTAAAAAAGTTTGAAAGAAAGAAAAAAAAATTGAAGAAAAATACTTTTACATGTTTGGATTGCATGGAAAATCAAATCTGATAAAAAATATTTATTAAAATATTCATATTTGATGAAAATAATTTTTTTTTCATTTTTATTTTTTTTTCTCATTACTTTTATTTTTTTTTCAAACTTTTCTATAAACAGACACACCCTTAGGAAATCACTTTTTCATGAGCGTTCTCAACATCAGGGATGAGTTGAATTTCCTTGCTTGGTAGCATTCGATCTTTATTTAGCCCAAAGACATCTTGAAAGTGAATTGCATTTCCATGAGAAGGCAGTTTTTAAATCTTTTGCAACAACTTGATGAATTTTACAGATCCTTTTAGGACGCTTAATGTCCATAGGAGATATATACAAATATAAGGGCTGCCCGTATATTAGAGGTATGGTTAAATGTACACCATTTTACCATTTTGTACCAAGGCTATTTCCATGCTATGAAATTACTGCCTCTAGATCAAAGTGGAGCAGTTTTACTGCTTTATCAAGGCTCACCCGATTCAACTGAATATGTGGTTTCATTAATGTTTGAAGGTATTCTTTTCCTGTGCACCTTGACTGAAATTACAGAATTGCCTAAGGTATACCTAGAAGAAATCATAGGTGGCTCTAATGAACTACATGAAAATCCTATTGAGGTTACAACTGAAAAATTGTTTACTGTATCCTAACTTGTAGAGTCAAACATGCTTAGGCAATCAATTCAATAATCTGTCCAAGCCATGCTTGTGATCCATAATTCGTTCATAATCTGACAGGTTCTCTGATTTTAAAGGAAGTAGATAGCAGTGGCCTGAATTGGCTTTCCTAATTATTGTGACCTTTCTGTATCCCTTTTGCGTACTTTCACAAAGAAGTCAATCACTTCAGACCAACCCAAATTCTGGATTAAGGTTAACCCATTGCGTCAGCCTGAGTGTGGTAGATTTAGTTACCTTGGATTATGAGAAACATAAATATTTAATAGATGAAATAAATATCATTAAGGCAGGTTGTCTCAAACAGAAAGATGCATTCTGAGTGTTGTTTGGTCATCAAAGACCTTTAAATTAAGATGAAAAAAACTTAATAAAACTACTGTTAACTAGTGATGGTTTCAGTAACTCGTGGGCAGGTCTAGAGCAAGCCTGCAGGGTAGATCACCCCAGAAGCAGCAACAGTCCAGCAGAGGGCCTAAGCGGCCCAGAATCTAGACAGCACAGCCCGAAATCCGCCCAGCAGGGTATAGGCCATAGAGACCGTTCTTCGGATTGGCCCACTAGTGTGACCCAATGGTGTCCACTTGGCAATTCCCGTTCAACAAGCAAACTCACGTGACCATCAGTCTGCCATGTTGCGACCTCCAATTAAACACACCCTAATCACCTGAAAACGTGCAACTTGCCAGAAAAGCAAGGGGTGGCTTCTCCAGGATATTAGGAAATCACAGCGCCGTCAACACCTTATCGACAGCTAGCTAGTGCACACTCTACAAATACTTTTCTTCTCAAAGGGAGAAGGGGCCTCTTTTGAAAAGAGAAGAAAGCAGAGGGAGAAGGCTCTCTTGGCATCGACTTCAGGCTAGCACTTATTAGGGCTCAGTCCTCTGCCACAAAGTCGCTCCTCAACTGAGCGCACTCACCGGAGATCAATCCTCTACCTCAAAGCCGCTTCCTAGTCGAACGTACTCATCAGAACTCGATCATCTGCCAACAGTCAATTCCTTGCTGCATGCGTCCACGCATTATTATTTCTTCATATTTTTCTATCTGCTTGAGAAAGATTCTGACTTGAGTATCGGATGATATATCAGGAAACAAGTCTTACCATCGTCTGACTTAGTGTTTGTTAGTTATGTTGTATAGGATTTATGTTCGAGGTAACATGGACCGGACCTGCTTCAGCTTGATCCTTATGGAAGATCAAGTGACACCCTAACTTGTTCGATAATTCGGATCCAGGGATGTATCAACTAAATATAACAAAGTTAATTGTGAAATTGAAGTGAAAGGTGATAAAGTAAGTGAAAGAAATTAAGAATAATGAGATGGATTGTTGGTTTAACTCTAAATGATAAAATATGAAAAAGTTCCATTAGAGTTGACCTTAAGTTGACTACAAATATTGGACTTTTGGCTTTTCTTATGTATTTATGTATGTATGATTCATGCATTTTTTTAAAAATTAATGAATGTGGCATATTTCTTTAAGTATCAGCATGACCCCTGAAAGCTAGGTTTCTGTATTCTGAATGGGTTTATGGTTAAATGCAGTTAGAAACGAAATTTGCTGTGTCGGTCAAGTTCACTGTTGAGGGACCAGTTAGAATGAAAGAAGAATATGTTGAGGGCTTAATTGAATCACCTACTGCTATTGAAGAAACAGTACCAGAGCAACTGAGAAGCGCATTAGGTCAAGCCAGCAGCGCTGTTCAGCAGCTCCCTCTTCCTATTAGAGATGTGGTGTCAAGTGGGATTACAATTCCCCTCAGTAAGCTTTGCACTCGCATCTATCCCTTTTAAAACATATTAATATTTTTATCATCTGTTGAGGTTTCATTTAGTGTTGCTTTGAATTAGTTTTGTGCTGTGTTGTCAAATGAATTTCAGGCGCTCGCCTTGGATGAGGCATAGGCACCTGGCCAATGTCTGGGCGAGGGCAAGAGCCTAAACTAAGTCGACTAGACGCTTGGGCTCCCTTTCATTAGAAAAAAACAAATTTTTTTGTTTTTCTAAAATCTCCATAGACTTTAAGAAATTTATGATTTTTTATTTCTTTTAAAAGCATTTGTCCTTTTATCACCACAATCTACCCAACATGACCCTCCATTTTGTCTGATTTTTCATGCACACCATACAAAATCACCATTTTTATTATCTTTGCTGCTAGTTGAAATCATGAACAAATCTTGAGCAGAGGCTACAAGTTTTAGATAGAGATGCAAAGCCTTCGAGTTTTAGAGTAATAAAAGTGGAGGAGAAAGAGGCTGATTCAGATGAAATAGAAGAGGAGATTGATGGTAATAAATCTTGTGATGGATTTGATAAATGCTTATTTGATGATAATAATGGTGGTGAGGACGTAGTGGATTTTGATGAATTAGAATTAGAGTATTTTACGATTATGTATGCACTAGAAAATACATATTGCATACTAATACTTTTGTTGATCATGTTGTGTTTAATGATGTAATATTTTTTTTATATGTTGATATTTATTATTACTTTTAATTGTTTGAGCTTAATATTTTTTTAACATGACTTATAGACATATATTTATATTTCAATTAACGTTTACTTATTTCAAGCGAGCACCAAGCACCCGAGATAATATGAAGTATTAATTATTTAGCTTGCCTGGCTCCTTTGACAATAATGCTTTGGTGACTTGGAAACATATTTAATTGCTGCTCTATTTCTATCACTATCTATCGACAATCAAGTCATTAGAGGGTTTTTTTTTTCTTCAAATATTCATCATAATTGTTGTATGAAATTTGAAATTTATGAAGTATGAATTTTCAAATTTCTTTTCATTCATCTCTTGGTTTCAAGCCTCATGTGCTTCTATTAGCCTAGATTCCCTTATGAGCTGTATTCGCTTAGGCAGAAAACAGACATTGCTGCAAGCCCATCTATAATAGTTTGCTAGAAATTCTCCCCGAGTAGATTTGAACATACAACCAATCTGTTAATAGTCAACCATACTAGACTTTTTTTCATAAGAAAGAAAGGACTTACTAAAGATGGCTTACACCGCTGCTCAAGACCTTAAGCTCCTTATATTTAAAGGGCTAGTCTAGCTGAAAGTGAGAAGCTTGTAATAGCTAAATGATGACCTCCGAGCGAGCTGATATTGACATGAGGCTCCCTCCCTTGATCATAACCTGTATTCTAGCTCTATTCTGGCAACTAGCATCTGCTGCTAGCACTTGCACTTTAAGCGGCAAAAGCAGTGATTCTATGGGTCTAGCAAAACTTGGGTTTAATTTAGATTAACTTTCTGCTATTGTTTGTGAGATTCACTCTGATAGGAACCACCTGGGAAAGAGTTAAGAACAGGAGCAAGAAGACAAGAAAACCACAAGAATGAGAGAAGCGTTGATTGAGCGATTAATTCTTCTCTTTACCCACCATTTCTCCGATTCTCAAAAATTTGTCTTTCACTCATAGTTGCATTTGGTTCTGCAAATTCTAACCATGCTGCTATTCCTGCAGGTGGAACTTTTCAGAGGCTGTTCATGATCTCCTATCTTGATGACGAAATTTTTGTAAGTATTTCTCAGTGTCATGTAACAAAGATGTGTAGGAATGGTTACGTGACCTTGATCTTGGATGTTATATTAATTTTTTTGATTTTTTTTTCTTTGGAGTTTGGTGATGATATGAGGTTAGCGGCGCTAGGAAGGGGAGATTGAGTGAAACCGTGCAATGTGTTCCTATTGCAAACTCATTGTAATTAGGGTTTAGGAATTTGATTTTTGGTTGTTACTGTTAATTTATGAATGAAAATATCGATATTAGGTAAAGCTTAAGAATTTGATTTTGTTGTTGCTAAGGCTAATGATAATTTTCTATTATAAAACGGCACTTGTCTATGTACCACACACCCGCTAGTGATTCCTGTGATTATAATTGAAAGTTTAGAAAGTTCAGAATTTTGTTAACATTATGACGCGTGTATAAGTCCGGGAGAAGAGCCCACCCCAAAAGGACGCCTTATGGGGGGGAAGCTCTCCAAACTTATAAGCCGGAGGTTCTATCTCAAGCTTTCCGATATGGGACACGCATTATTCGTCTCCCTTTAATAGCCGCAGAGCTCAGTGGCTGCCTTCTGTGGCATTTCACTTTGCGGCTTTCACTCTACGATGCTTCACTCTGCCCCAACATACCGGCAGCAAGTCAGCCCCTCCGCAAGTAGCCATTTCCGGTCAGAACCCTCTGCAAGTAGTCCTCTTCGGGCCGGAGTCGGTTTCAATGAAAGCACCATTGATGTGTGCACAAGTCCGGGGGAGAGTTCACCCCAAAAGGACGCTCTGACGTGAGACATGCATCATATTATAAACTTACAAACTGTTTTTCCCCCTTCATGTAGATCCTCAGAGGCAGTACTGGACTTCCCAGTGTTCTTACAAGGTTGGATCGGGCATCTTCACTAGCAGCCGAAGTCGTGACGGAGTACGTTAGCTGAGAATTGGTAAATGTTTATATGATAATATGTATATTTACTTCTCTATTTTGTTCAAAAAATTGCCATAAATCGAACAGGATAAATGGTGTAAATGGACGAGTCACAGTGACCCAATTTTACTCCCAATTTGGAATTCTCTTCCCTTTAACTTCAAGTCCTTCAATACAAATATAATTTAATTTAGAGGTAAATTCCTCATATTATCCCAAGGTAGAAGAACATTATTTCGGCATTTTTAAAATATTTTTGGGTGTTACGTTGTTCTAGCCATTAATGCTGAAAAATACATAAAAATAGATAAATAAATAA